>VYXD01007793.1:1387535-1417608 GCA_013397195.1 Hylia prasina
AGTCATGTGATGGGATGGATGGATGGATGGATCGATGGAGGGAGGGAGGGAGGGAGGGATGGATGGATGGATGGATGGATGGATGGATGGATGGATGGATGGATGGATGGATGGATGTTACCAAAAGCATCAAATCCTGCGTGTTTCTTTTCACCTTTATACTCAATGAAGGTTCATGATATGTTATTGGGTGTTATCCAAACTTTGCCCACATGAGAGAAAGGTAATTTTGTGAGGATGTATCCTGGTCATCACTGTAGTACAAAAGTACACAGCAAACACTATCAAAAGAAAAAAAATATGCAGAATAATGCAGTTATTTCTCTTGTGGCTATTTGTTTTGTTTTGGTTTAAATTTGTTTTTTGAGTGGGTTTTGATTTTTTTTTCCTTTTATGGAAAAAGCTGATATGTAGAAACATTAATTTTATAGGTGTAGGCTGACTCTTCTCAGAGACATGTTGCAATACCACCCAAACATTGAGGTTCATGAATTGGAGCTTTGCTCTGGACTCTTCAGACTGAGGTTTGTAGCTCTCTCCCATTTAGTGGAACTCCTGAGTGGATGTTCCAACTGGTCAGCAAAAGGCCCAGGAGGCAGCTGTGAAAAAGATTTTTGACATTGATGGCAGCTTCAGCAGCTTGGTAGTCCACCTGGGCTACACTCCTGCTCTGATTTTTGCTTGTCTGCATGCATATGGCCTGGTTTCTCTGCATGGGCTCACTGTTTTCTAGCTGCCTGTTAACAGAGCACAGCTCTTACCAATGTAAATGTGAGCAGCCAGCAAATTTGCAAATCAGTGATCCATAAAATGTAGAGTGCATAATGAGTAACCACCTGCAAAAAGTTTGGTTGGAATTACTAGACCAGCCTCATTACCAACCAGTATGACAAGAGGCAAGGTTTAATCCAGTTCTCTAAGGCTGCTTTAACCACAAAACGTCCTGTAATCTTTGATCCAGTAATTGCTCTGTATCACACAAAGTGGGAATTAGGTAAAGTTCCTCGTGCATTGAGAGCTTGACTTTGCATAGGTTCTGTTTTTGCCTGGATTTTTTAGGTTCACATATTTCAGTCATAATTCCTAGATCTTTGCAATGAATTAAGACTTAGATCTTGTGTCTGTCATTAGCTGAACTAAAACCTTTTAGACCACTGTACAAGCCTCTATCATGTCTGACTACAATCAACAGTACTGAGGTTTTGTCCTTTGCATAGAGATGTTCTCAGAGGTAAATGAGGCCTACAGTTTGCCAGGGGCTTTCACATAACTATTTTTGACCTTCAAGATGTACCTGAGGCCCTGGGAGCCCTGATTCTTTCCCAGTATCTGATGGGAATCTTTCTACTTTCCTGACCTAACCAGCCAGAGGTCTTCTGTCTCCAACTTTGTTAGACTTGAGCAAGACTTATCCTTTACTTCAGCGTCCTTCACTGCAGACCTAATCCTGCTTTTAGTTCCTGACTTCCATTCATCCCCTTTTTTCTGTTTGATTGTTGTCTGTCTCTATTGCTGGTCAGCCTGATTGCTCTTTTTAGCTATAAATAGGAAATATTCTTTACCTGAAATTATACATGAAGCTTTACCCATGTGCGTACACACAACACCACACAGGCATGTGCAGCTGTAGGCATGCACCCAAGAGTTCAGAATTCTTGAAGCCACAAGTAACTGAAAGCAGCCTTTAATAATGAAAAGTAGGATAATGTTATTAGTTTGATGTAGAATAGACACATATTTTTCAGGGACACAAAATTCTGGTTTTATGCATTCTGTATAATATCTCCCTTTGCACATTCCTCCAGTGAATAGAAAAGGCAGGCCAATGGCACAACCAGCAGAGTGGGCTTGCAGTTTGGATAGTAATTAAAAAGAAAATTGCAGAAGCTAATTTTATTTCCAGTGAAACTAATGACAAAATCAACACCTGAATTGACTGGGTAGGGAAATGCTCTGTAAAAATTACTTACCACATAGTAAAGATAGATAATGAGGACATATGTACTAAAAAGCATGATATGATAATGGAAATCCATTAGTAGTTGGGCAATAATGCAGGTATGGATAATTGAAAATATCTAATTGACTCTGAAAGATACATTTCAGTATGAGCTGTCAATTGAAATGGAGAATCCAAGAAAATGAGAAAGGAAGTCAGTTTAAAACAGCAAGCTCTGAATAATTATAAATATTGCTTGAGATGTGACATGGCCATCAGAGCTTATGAGGAGATCAGTGGGATAAAAGAGACTATGCAAAGCAGACACAGTTGTTGTGCTGTTTGGACCACCTTCTTCTCAAACCATATCAGAGCTGCTTGAAGGAATGATTGATTTTGTATAGATAAAACCAGAAGCCTGGAGGGCCTTGGAATCCGAAACCCTCATGAAGTCACATTACTGACACAGCATTTGCTGACAGTATTCTGACAAAATCTCTATCACAGACTTCCCACATTAATTTCTGTGCTTTAGACCTCATTTAATTTCACTTCAAATTGAGTCTGTTTTGGACACACTCCTCCACCTGTCACATTTTTTTGCCCACTGTTCTTTAAACTGCTAAATAAACATCTGGTATTATAAAAAGCTAGTATGTAACAAGAATTAAAAAAAAAAAAAAGATAAGGGAATCACTATAAAAAAGTTATTTTCTTAACAGGATAAGCAAAAACAAATGACAAAAAAGTGTATGTCTGCATTGATAAAAGAAGCACAGTTAGCTCTCTACATTTTGACTGACATAATTCCTGTTATTTGCTAGTTGCTGTATATTGTACCGATACAAATCATTAATACTTTTTTGTCCCCCACAGAATAGTTTTATTCTTCTTCAAATCAAAGTGAGCAGTGTTTTTAACTTTCTATTTCAAATTTTGTGAAAATGTTCACTACAAGCAAATGGATCATTAAATTCCATAGGTCACTTCATAGGTCAGTGTAGCAGCTTCCTTTCATGTGGTATCATTATAATTTTTTAAAACATTAAAACCCAGAAAAAAAAATAACACCGAAGTAAGTGTTATATATTCTGTTTAAATTACTGGTTTGTTATTAAAATTTGTTTGGGATTTCCCTAGCCATCTTATAAAGTGATACAATCTCATAATTAAAATGTCTAATTTACCTCCTTGTGTTCCCAATGTCGTTGAAATTGGCTAGTGCTTCTCAAGATGCCAAAGCTCTAACACATTCCAAAGAAACAAAATAGTTTATCTGATTTTATTTTCAATTATCATTATGCTAATAGAAAAAGACATTTAACCTAAGATCAGAGAATTTCCCCATTACAAAACAAAATCTGTGGGTAAGTGCAAGGGTGTTTTATAGAAATCAATGTTTGTAAAATAGACATTTAGAGGAAAAAAAAAAAGAATTTCATTTATATAAAGAATAGAACCTGATAATGAATGATTTATGTTTGGACCAGTTCCAGTAACTCCTCAAACCATGGGAGAGTTTCCAGCCTACTGAGAGGATGAAATGAGAGGGTTTATGAAGGGAAATGAAAGATATACTGTGTTATTTATGGGAAAAAAAACGGATGCAAGGTCCAGTACACATTTCATGTGGGCATTGTAGTGTACACAGTGTACACACAACACAGTGTTTTTCCTCAGTCTTTCCAAAGCCACAGATAAGCAGATTCATAGACAATTGGAGACTTGATTGCACTGATTACAGTGTGAAAATGATATGTTTTGGTTGTTATCATGTATGGCTGAACATGAGCTATAAGTGAATAGACTCCAAGCTGATACACAGTGGTATGTTTAGAATCTCAGTAACTTCATAGAAGGTGATTCTTTGGACTCTATGGATAAAATACACTCCCTGTTATCTAACATAATAAAGCACTCTTGACCTATTATCTCTGAGATTTTTAGAAAGTTGTGGACTATATGGAGAAGAGGATATTCACAAAGGCTAATTCCCATACTCCCTCAGTGTATTCAAGGAAGTATCCCTGAAGGAACCATCAGTTTGGTCCTAAGTTTAGATGTGCAAAAACACTTCCTTGAAAAACAACTCTATTTAGATTGGAAAGTTTCCTTATAAAGAAAGGCCCCACATGGCTAATGACACCCAAACACTGCGCAAAAAATACAATCTAACAAATAAAAATATTTCCAATGGTTTGAAGTTTTATTTTTCATATTCACAAAAAAAATGTTTTAGATATTAAAACTTCATGTTGATCATCCAGCCCTTTGATTCTTATGAAATTTAGTTCTATGGACACACTGACAAACCCAGACACTGGTAAAATACAAAGATGCAACACACCTGAGAAATGAATAAACATATTTTCATGTTTTCATGTTTTTATGTTATCTTTTGATGCGACAACATGAAGTTTTGTACCCTGAAAAATTCTACTACTCTTCAATTTATTGAATATGCACTTGATATTTCTCTCCTGATGTGAGAAGAGATCCATATTCATATTTATTTTGCTCTAAATTAGCTACTCGCTTATTGACCCTAAATAGTTATCATCTCAGCTGGAAATATATTAGAGTTCTAGTTGCCAAACAAATATTCAGCAAAAGATGAATAAAAGCATATGGGGAGGAAAAACCCACAAAGTTTTCACTGCCAATATAATGGAAGGCATTCTGGCGGACAGCCATCTGCACCCGCTGAACAGAGGGATCCTGGGATGACATTGATCGATTTAACAGTAGGAAGGTATTAATGATATTCAGCACTGATGGCTGAGCCACTTCACACTCATTTGCATTTCCATTCATCATCTCAGCATTTATCATTATGAGGCGAATGCCAGAACTAATTAAAGTCTGGGCTAACAGGGTGACATGGGAGTCCAGCCGCTACTTATACTGAGGAAATATGGGAAACTTTCCAGCAGGAAATAGACCAACCTTACACCAAACCCAATTAACTTAATTCCTAACTAAACCATTTGAGGGTCCTTCATCTGAATAAACTAAAAAGCTGGGATTGAAGTTACACCATGTCCTTTTTTTCCTTGTGCTCTAGTAGTTTCCTGACTCAATAACATTGTCTGATGTAGGCTTTTGGGAGATGTCCTTAATGTGATTCCACTCCTCCTCAGCGATCCCCTCCCAATTTTGTCATAGGAAGCAGAGATACCATTTCAGATTCTGTAATAAAAACTAAGCTTTAAACTTAAATTCTAACATAATTTAATCCTGAAGAGACTTAAAATGTATTATGAATAGCCCAGTAAAAAAAGACACTCAAAAGCTGGAATACACAAAAATGTTTCAAATAAATTACCTCTTCTCTTTTTCCAAAGAGAAATATTTTTTTTTTCTTTTTGCAGAAAAATATGAAATATTTCTTCTCTGCAGGTGAAGACTATTTTGGCATATTCTCACAAACTGTTCTATTTTCTGCATTGTGACAACATGTGAGCAAAGTGACCAGCATATGTCTTGGAAAGTTTTGGTTTCAAAAATCTCCTTGCTGAGAACTGGGAATAGTCATAAGAATATATTTTATCAAACTCCGCTTAGGTCAGGCCTCTAGACTCCCAAATAGAAAAAACATATGTGATAGGAGAAAGGTTTAGTAGCCCAGAAAACTATATAAAGTCTTTGTAAGTAAATTATTACTTTTAAATTTTCATTTTTTTCCAAATATACATACAAAAGTAATAATTTCAAACATGGATTTTAGTAAACATTATCTTTACTAATGATTCTATATGCTGTTTTATATTTCAAAGCAATATTTTATTTTTCTTTCTACAAGCGTAGAGACATTTGATCTAGGCTCTGAGTGACATGGTATCATTTCTCTATTAGTAAAATAAATACATACCACCAACTCAAATGTCTAGTTCCCATGTCCACAATGAAAACTCCTCAGTTTTGTGTCTAAAACACACTACAAGAAAACATGGCTTTTACTCTCATTTGCAAAAACATTGATGGTTTCAAAAGAGATGCAACACCTTTATTAGTCTACTGATAAGATGCATGCATATCCACAAATACAAGAAAAGGCCATGCTTCTGTGGGAAAGGCTCTCAAATGATGCTTCAAAACTGTTGAGAGATTCATATATTAAAATCAAATTTTCATAAACCTTTTTGAAATGTAATGAGAGAAGTAGTGAGTCTGTAGTCTTGGTGAATCTTAGTAAATCTTCCAAGCGGAAAAAGCCTTTGCTCATACCAAGTTTTTAATGATTTCATTGTATAGGTTCATCTGGAATGCTTAAAAGTAAGACAGGCATGGATGAACTGCTCAGGGTCTTTTTACTAGGCATTAATGAAAAATATAGGCATTTTATGCAAGCAGAATGAAGATATGTAGGAGATAATTTTTATTTTCTTTTCAGGCTGGCCAATTTTAATTTAGTCCTCCTTTGTGGTAACAACTTTGTCCTCTTCCTGACATATATTTCGGAACCATTCACATGGCCAGCGAGTGTGTAGCCTGTAAAAAAGATCAATGAACAACGAAGGGTTAGATTATATTGACTTAATGTTGATTAGTTTACACTGAGTTGTCGGCTGCAAAAGATGTCAGAGCTTTTGTAGTTCATTAGCTCCCATCAATTGAACACTGGCTTAAATTAGTACATGAAGCTCTTCTTTTCTGTAATGTAATTTCTACTTGAATTTCATGCTTAGTTTTCCTGTCTGTACTTTCATGTGATGGCTCTTACAACATTTTTCTCCACGATAGAAAAGGATAAGACAGAGCCTAAAAGAATCTGCATGATTCCCAGGTGAACTCTTGCTCATTTCACCTCAGGAAGTTATCCCACTTGCTATGATCAGTAAGATCTCTGACACAGTTGTATCAGAAGTGTTATTCACCTGCAACATGTCTTGTAATCGTGCTGGAAAATGACATCTCATAATTTAAAAACATAGGACTTTACTAAATGATGCTCTTACTGTCACAAATTCAGCTGCGGCTTTTGGAATTTATGATCATGGACTCGAACAAATTTGGATTCCACAAAAATATTCCATTTGCTGTTATCAAAAAAGTACCAGAAATTTGGTCCTGAAACAGCTGTAATGGATAGCACTGATAATATCATTTTGTTATCTTTGAGGAGAGAGAAAGAGCACAGATTTGGAATCCTGGAATGGCTAGAGTGGGAAAGGACCTCTGGAGGCCATCTGATCCAACCTCCTTGCTCAAGCAGGCCCACCTACAGCTAGTTGCCTAGGACCATGTCCAGGAAGACTTTGAGTATCTCTAAGGATGGAGATTCCACAACCTCCATGACTCCACAACCTCTGTGAGCAACCTGTGCCAGTGCTCAGTCACCCTCAGCATAAAAAACTTTCTCCTCATGTTAAGGAACAAACAAGACAGAACAAGAACAGATTTTGATACTTATTTTTGTCAAGCATATGGATATTTTTTAGATGCTGGCCAACTGTCCAGCTGTGCTTTGTGGCAGACTCCTTCTACCACCATTACCACAGACTCTGAAATATGTTACAAAAGGATGAAGGCTGTTGCCAGAAATACAAAAAGTATATTGCACAAAACTGGTTTTAGCATGATTGATCCAAATTGGCAAAGGAATGACTGCTAAAAAAAGGCCCTGTAAGAAGTAAAATAAGGCAAAGATTAAAGTTTACAGTTGAAAGTAAAGCTATTTATAAAATATTTTAAATTTTATATATGTGAGGTTTGATTCATAACTTCAGTGTCATTAATTGTAAGTTTGCAGAAAATAATTTTAGTCTGCTTGGAGCACCTTTGCCAAAATGTTGTTGACACCTTTTATTTGGGGTTCTATGGAATATTTTGATCTCAACATAATTTAGTTTCACTACTAAAACAAATGCCAATATTTTATTTCTTCTAAAATATCCAAATCTTAACATAAAATTATAAAAATAAGACTCCTTATGTTACTAGATCTCTGGTGATTTTGAGAATAATTCTCAAAAACAGTATTCTTTCAAAAACTCCATGATCTACAGTAAATTTTGACTTTCAGGAAGCCTTAGTGTTGCTAAGAAAAGAGATACCATAGAAATATAAAATTGTAGTTCTACCTATTGACTCTACACAAGGCATATCATCATGTGTTCTCTCTTTGGAAAGGTTTTTGGTTTTTTTTGATCAAAATTCTAACAAGAAAGCCATGCAAAAATGAATTACGATTAGGAAAATAACCTTCTCATGTAGACAAGAAAAAATCTGGAGTGATGGTAATGATGTCTCTTAAACCTTCTTTTCCACTACAATAATTTCAACTAGTCAAGAAACTTTCCAAGTTATTGATATAGGAAAAGTCTTACTCTGTGCACCTTCATCACCTCATTATCATTCTTCTTGCTCTGTTCCACTCTGTTCTTCTGACTGCTAAGCTCATGTGCCCATACATGATAAAACTGTATGTACGTATAGTGTAAAAATTAGTTATTATTACCCAGACAGGCAAAAAGACACCAAACACAGAAAAAATCCATATTGTCATCTAGAAGCCACCTTGATTTTAACTTTGCTCAGTGATATGAATCAAGTAAGATAACACAACATGAATTCTAGTCATCCTGAGAATGTTGCATAATAGCTATATTGATATATTATATTATATAAATGAGCCTTATTCTGTTCCTGTTTGTACATGAAAAACCAGTGAAGAAGTATAATTTGGACATTTAAATCAAATTTGAAAAGAAAAGGAAAAAAACAAAGACCAGGATATCGGGGATATCATATTCCAAAGCCAGTTACAACTTTTGAAATTAAGATTACATTTTAAAGAGAGTAGAGTTTTGTTTTCTTTTAACAGAAAGGACTACTGTTAATTCTGGTTTAATATGAGCTTTACTAGGCAGCAAAGGTGCAGTTTTTTGGTCATTCTTGCTTCTTGTAAAGTACCTTGCAAGGCACCACCTTTAAATGTCCAACAAGCATTTGATACAACCACAATAAAACTGGTGGTCAGTCTGATATTAGCTATACTTGTGGCTGTTATATCAGTTATACTCAAAATAAGCCTACAGTGTCTTGACTCCTAGAAAAACATAGTGATAATATTAGTGAATTTATTAAGATTTTTTTAAGCAAGTATTTAAATGCCCAAATCCTGGGTTGCTTTTTCTTAAATCATTTAATTGTTACATGTTGCTATAGGAAATGAAGGTATAGATAAATACATTATTTTAGAGGATGCAATAAAGTTCAAAAAATCAAATGACATATCATACTGGTTTCATTTATTTTTATTTAAATCCTTAACCAATTAATTATAATAAAAAGAATTTTATTTTATTAAAGGAGGCTTTTATACAACACAATCTAAATAAGCCTTTAAAATCTCTTCTAAAATTAAGCTCATAGGACAAAGAAAGAGAGAAAGTTAGAGGCTTTTTTAGGTTAGTTATGAAAATAATCAAATACACTAGTGTGCCTGAGCTCCTCTTCTTTAAACCACAGAGATAATTCATGGCGTGACTTTTTGTATGTGTTTTCAGGATCTGGCCATTTAAAAGGTTTCCATGGAGAAGTAATCAGAATTGTTCTGTATGATGATATTTATTATTCATGGTCCTACTCTAGCAGTAAAATAGCTAATAAAATAACCCCAGAGAAAGAAATACTTGAACAGGCATTCTGTGACTCTCTTGTAATGGATAAGGACTTCAGATTTACTTGTGAAAGATTCTATTCCTCATGGTGTTCATGGTTATGCATTCACAGGAAGACACAATAAAGATTATTTTTTTATCTCATTTTAATGATCTTTTATAGCAAATAAACACCATAACATAAACATGAAATATTTTCCTTCTGGAAAAAGTAATATAGTCCAGTCCCAGTAACAGTAAGCATAGCAATCATTATCCTTGTAAAATCAACCTAGCCAGTTTGTCTGATAAGTGGCACATCTCAAGATATGAAGCTGAAAATACTTCTGTGAGATACTGCATTCAAGTACTTGTGAAGTCACTAAGTGTAGAAAGATGAGGTAATGAAAACAAAGAACTCTATCCCCTGGGTGAAAGAAAAAAGAAAAAGAAAAAGAAAAAGCAAAAGAAAAAGAAAAAGAAAAAGCAAAAGAAAAAGAAAAAGAAAAAGCAAAAGAAAAAGAAAAAGAAAAAGCAAAAGAAAAAGAAAAAGAAAAAGCAAAAGAAAAAGAAAAAGAAAAAGCAAAAGAAAAAGAAAAAGAAAAAGAAAAAGAAAAAAGGAGAGAAGAAAGAAAGAAAGAAAGAAAAAGAAAGAAAGAAAGTAAGAAACTTCCAGCAACTTGTTTTCCTTTTCTCCTTTTTACGATAAGGGAATAGTTTTGTGAACACTGTCAGCCTTTTGCCATATGTTCCAGGAAACTAGGGACCCCTGAAGAAGAAGAGGCTTTTGAATTATTGATCAATGATTAGCAAATGCAATCGAAATTGTAGACTTGACGTTGTGCAGGGATTCATAATTTATGAGTGGACAAAATAGTAGGTAGCAGAGGTAGTGGTAGGTGATTTCAGCCCCCATATTGATTACTTAAAACAACAGGAGGTAAGTGTAGTGTGACAGACAGAACAAAAACTGACAGCTCACTGCCTGTCCATCACTATGGACTGAGCACTGAGGGAATAAAGCTTACTGTAGAAGCAAATACATTCCTATTGTGTGTCTTTGATCATTATGCTGTTCCACTAGACCAAAGGACATATTTGTTTATAATTTATGTATTCCCTTACTATAAAAGATTGATAGTATCCTATTAGATACTGTAGTATCTAAATATCTAGATAGTTTGTACCTGTAACAGCTTGAGAAGCAATATTGTGGAACATTTGCATAGTCTATCAGCAAAGGTAAAAACCTGGGAATGGAGAGGAGACGAGGTGTGTCTGGCACCAGCCTAGAAGTCAGATCTGTTTTCCATCCTTTGCTGTGGTCTGCCAGCTCTTCTTGGGCTGCTGTAATTCTTCCTTACAGATCAGCTCTTGAGTACACTACCTCAGAAACAGACCCATACTCTCAATAAAAAAGCAACTTCCACCTGTAATTTTATGGGTTGGTGAAAGAGGAGTAAGTGGGGGAGGGGAGTCATCCAGTCTCCAGCTCACAACGGCATGATCATTTCTGTGCCTGTCAGCACTCTCTGTGTGTATCAACAGAGGTAAACTTCTTCATCCTTGAGCTGAAAGACATCTATGACTGCGCCAAGTGATTTGGTGACACCGAGGAGGGTTCTGGGACTTTTTGTTGGTAACTGACAGCGTATTTGGTTGGAATTGTGCTGTTACAAAACCACTTCAAACACTCATGGCCTGCTCGTGGTCCTCTCATGCTTCACAACAGGAAGGGGTGGGTGTGAACAATTATATTCTCTTTTCTACCCCTACTATAAGTCAGTATGACACCAAAAATTATGCTATAGCTTTACTAAAAAATAAAAAGAATAATAATTTTAGAGGGGGGAAAAAAGAAAAAAAAGAGTAAAAACCCCCAGAAACGTGATTTGAACAACAAATAGACAAGCAACTGAAGAGCAGAAGTTTACAGCATTAGGACAGAAGCAAGAGAAAAACAGATGTCTGTAAAGAGCCAGGCTGATTTGTGTTTTTATTTTATTTTCCCATAGTAAACTGAAGATAAAAAAAATGAAGTATCATAAGGATAAGGTGAAATGATTTATAATTATTTCTGACAAACACTGCATACCTAGAGCTGAATGAAAATCCTTCTGCCTCTCCTCTTGACTGATAACAGTTTGCCCACCAGCCTGTATTTTCTAAGAGCACCACCTGCCTCTACTCTGTTTTACATGTTGCTGTCCATCTTATCCCTTTGTCGAGTCTGCAGCAATGATTACTCAGGTTTTCATTCAAAGTTCCTAAAAATGTGGGGGAAAATGCCCTAAATCATGACAGCAGTATTTTTACGTTGTGCTAGTCACCAAACAAAGCAATAAAGTGAAACAGAAGTTTATAGCAATTTTTGGTGAGCCAGTAGAGTGATTTCTTTCATGGGTCTTATAACAGTAAGTGAATTAAGAATAAAAAAATTGACAATAAGTAAATTTAAGACTAATATCTTTCCACAGTTAATAGAAAGGTAAGACTCAATTAAAATGTCATCTTACTGTAATGTGATTAGATTTGAATTAATAACTGACTCTATTTAAAGAAATCTATTTAAAAAAATTTTCCTTCCCTCTATTCTTTGTGGAGTATCAATGAGAAAATCAGCTTCCTTGAATGTTCATATGCTATTCAAAAGCAGTAAAATACTTCTAATTTATGGGATGAACACAGTTAATTCTTTATGCCTATGTGACATCCCATATTTGTTCTCTGGGAGTGATGAGGGTCTGAGAACGGTTGAATGCTACTTTTACATGTCACATGATGGAGTCTCATTGATGACCCACATGCTATTGTTTTTGTTTCCCCATTCACCGAGTGAAAAGTATGTCTGACAGAAATGCCACCATGAGTGAGTTTGAACTTTATGTATTATGACTATGAGGATGCATAGAACTGTGATGTTCTCTTCTTGCAAACAGTAGTTGTGTGTGTGTGTGTATTGACCAGAAACCAAATGGAGAGGAATGTAGGAACAGGCAGGCAGAATGCCTTTCCCCAGAAGTTGTGGCAGTCTTACTGGCTCGCTTGCTTTGCTCTGGTGATTGGGAGTAGAAAATCATGAAGGGGCAGCAAGAAAATTAAAGAGGCAAAACCAATTCTTTTCTGCCAAAAGGGTACCTCATCCTTAATGCAATAACAGCACAGACCTCATGGTACAAAGGAATCTCAAAAGAGGTGACCATCCTTGTTTAAAGGAACTGGTTTTTATTTAAATATTTTATCACAAAATTGGCAGCAATAGAGGCAAAACCATCTCACATTTATATATATTTCCTGCACATCTTTTAGGTGCATCACAATAAAATGTGATACTGACACTTTCAGAGGAGCAGATCTGTCAGAGTGGTTTTCCTGTGTAGCAGAGAAGACTAAGTAGCAGAAATATCACAGAATGACAGACTCACCAAAAAGGTAATGTGGGAAGGGACCACAGTGGGTCATCTGGTCCAACCTCTCTGCTCAAGCTGAATCATCCTAGAGCACATTGCACAGAATTTCACCCAGGTAGTCCATTAATAACTCCAGTGAAAGACATTCCACAGCCTTTCTGGGCAACAGATTATAGTGTGTGGTCACCCACAAAGTAAAGTTCTTCCTCATATTCAAGTGGACTTCCTGCTGTGCATCAGTTGTTCTTGGTAGCTGCTTTCAGAATCTCTTGAAATGAANAAATATATTAAAAAATTGGTATTCTAAAAATCTGTGAACTTATATAATCACCATAAACCCACTGACTATGTAAACTCCTAGGAGATGTTTTTGAAAGGATTTAGGCTGGTTAAAAAGAGTTAATCTCCAAAACATGGCCAATGTGTCTGCGAAAGTCCTGGTGCTTAGAATGCATGACAACGTAAAGGTATATAGATGGAGGAACTAATTGTCAAGAAATTCTCTCACTCACTATATAAAAGGGAGTAAAATATTTTTGGGTGTACAAACTACTGTAATGTCTTCAGTTTGGGGTGGGTCTGACCAGCACATAGAGTGAAAAAAGGAGCATTTTTCTCCACAAGTCAACAAGGTATTTGTTTTGGGAGAAGTTTGTTTTGGGAGAAGAAAAATCATGTATTTAGAAGAGTAGGACCAAGCATCTTGACAGAATCTGGTGATTTGCATAAAGAACAGAAAGCATTTTTAATGGGTTTGCAAGGGTTTTGGTAAAAGGAAGATATCGTCAGCATTTTATGTTACTCAAAATTTCTGTTCAAGCATTTTATGTTACTCAAAATTTCTGTTCAAGAATATATTTAATTCAACTCTGCTTAATACTATGAAATCTTGTGTTTGTACAAATATAATTTTTTTTCCCAAGAATGAAGAAAAATTATATTTAAGTTCTGCTTGATGACTAGAAATCAGGACAGTAATTCTATGACAGCTGATCAGAAAAACATCTATCAGGGAAGTATTCCTGAAAGATTAACTTCATTTGCTATCTCACTTCTTTATTTATAGCAATAAATTCTGATCATATAAGTTGAGTGAAGGTACTGATTTTGAAATAGTTTATTATTTTGGACAAACACTATAACAAACCTGTACAGGAATCTTTTGTCTGTTCATAAGTCTTAGTGTAGAACAAAATAGCACCTATGGGAAATAAAATTATGGCTAAAAGGAGAAACTTTTGTTAAAAATAAGACTTTTCTTATTTGGGGCAAGCTTTCCAGGGTACCTAACATTAGAAAAATTATGCTTTTATTGAAGTAAGAGTCACAATGACTTTAAAATTATTTCAACCTTGTGAGATAGGACACTAATCCAGGTGATGTGCTCAAATTCCGTATGATGTAAATACAGTTTTTTATGCCTCCTGAGAGTGCCCAGAATTTCAGACTCCCTTATTTTGACTCTTGCACATCCTTCCTGGATATTCCTTTGTTTTTCAGTCTAGAAGTGAACCTTTTTTTTGAAAGGCCTGTGTTGAGATGTTCACTTTTATATTGAAAGGCAGGCAGTTTAGCCCATAATAAACATAAACCAGAAACAAAGAGCTTGCTAAAACACATTGCATCAACCCCACTGTTCCAAACACTGATAGTCTGATGACCCCACTGAAATCTTTACTTTCTTTCATTAAGAGGGCTAAAACCTCTTCTTTTTAATTCCATTCTGCACAGTATAAACCACAATAAAGAGTCTAAACTCAAATACTTGAGAAGTATCCCATTATTTCTGTGGTTGATTTGAGATGGGGACTATATGAAACACCCTTCTTTTCTGTGAGGTGAAGAAGTAAAGAAATAAATATTTTATATTTTTCTTAATCATCTCAGTATGAATAGTAGCAAAAGTTTAATAAAAAGGAGGGACGTAGAGAAGGAAAAAGGGAGTTACACAGGTTTCATAAACTGAGCTTCAAAGGGAAAAAACAAAACAAACTGTTAGTGTTTTTCAAAATCTCACATGGCAAACTTTTGTGGATAATATCATTAACAATACTGATCTCTCTTTTCCACTGGGGATGAAAACAGGCATGACCCACCCTGGGGTAATTTTAACTAAAGGGCACCACTTGAGGATTCACTTAATAATCTCAGTCTCAAGTCCTTCAGCCAACACCAGTCACCTTGTAATGAGTATTCGCTGCACAATAATCTCCCTTTTCCCGAAAAATGGTATAAATGGAATTACAACACAATTGCCTCCTTTTATCTGATGAATGTGAAGCAGGAATATTGTGTTAGCAGGCCTTTTTGGAAGATATATTGGACTTTAATAAAATTTGATCAATGCATTTAAGTCAAATTGAATTATATGTAAGTGGATAGGGTTGACATATGTTTCAATATCTGCGAGTGATACATTATTCTCCAGTGAGCATAAAATTTAATGAAATATAAATACCCATTAATCCTCATGTTTCAACCAATCAGTCACCGTTGCTCCTGCCTGCTGTTAGCAGAAGCAGGCCCAGAAAGTCATCTGTTTTATCTAAGCAGGAGCTCCAAACTGGAAAGACATCAGAAAGGTTGGGGAAGTGGGAAGGCACAGAATAGGGAAAAATGTGCCAGCACTTTTGTTGTTCCATGCTTTCTGAAATATAACAATGTAGTGCTCAATTCTCTCTTTTCATCAGAAGCTAAATACTTAATTAAACTATTAAACAATTAAACAATTAAACTATTAATTTGTTACCTTTCAAATTTGAGTTCTAAGAGAAAACATTTTCTTAAACATTTTGGTTTTGTTTTTTAACAAAATCTTGCCATATTCATTCATCCTTTTTTTACAGTTGACTCATTATAGCATATTTCAAATATTTTGCAAAGATAATATGCAAGAATAATTAATTCAACAAACCAAGAACATCTTCTCCTGCAATTATCTGTAGTACAAGCAACTCAATGTACTGAAAGCATGAGACAGTTTGCTGTAGTCCAAACAACAAACAAGTTTGACATTCAAATCCCACATTTTATAGAATATTTCCACATATATATTTGTAATTCAAAATAATTTATAACTTTGTAAAACAACTACTTAAACAGAGTGGTGTTAATATGCATGAACTCAGAATTTAAAAAAAACTCATGTGGTCTTTACTCTGACTATTCAGCTGATGGTTCAATCAGTAAAATCAGAAAAAGGAAACAAACATGCATACAAGCATAATTTTGAGGTAAGCACCACACCAATCTTTTCCCAGAATAATTACACATTAGATTAAACAGAATTACATGTAAAGTGAATTTCAGTGACTGGTTTAATATCAGGACTCTATATCTGTATACCTAGCTGCAAACCAGCCACCAAGCCCTTTGACATGGAGAACACCCACATTGGGGCTCCTTTATTTGCTCTGAGTATTCCAGGAAACCTCTCTAACCACCAGCTATAAGATATCCTGCTGCAGGTCTCTCCTAGACTTCCAGTCCACCAGTCTGTGAATTGAACCTTCACTGGGACCCTAGCAAGAATTAAGAAAGAACTTATTGCTCTGTGTCAAGTATACAAGGACAATAAAGCAGACTGTGGGAAGCCTCTGAGATGTAGGAATATCTCCTATGATACAGAATGATACGGCCTCCTATACTACAGGCTTCATGTGAGGGGAGGAGCTGTAGACTCCTTGGCTGAATTTTCTAAATTTAGTATGAACAATATGTTGCCATAACTCCTACTTTGGCTTTTGCAAAGAACATGTGAACAAACCCAATCAGCCCAATGAAAAATATATTAGCCAATTCTTATGAATCAAATGTTCTTTTCTCAGACTTGAGGAGTTAAATCACAGAATTTGTCCAAATACAAATTTTATCAGTTTCTCTAACATTCTCTATAGTGTTATTATTTTTACAATTATTGACCTCGTAGTAATTTACCTTTCACTATTGCAGTGTGTATTTCATCTAAAAAGAACCTGTCTTGTACAGACAGACATCGTGTATTGTTGCTTTCCATCACTCTTGTAGTCAATGTATTGTATTTTTAAAATACCTGCTATTCAGAGAATTTTATCGTGCAGAGATGACCATGTTTAGGCCATTTGCCCTTCCTCCTGCTCTGAAAGCCTGCATGCAACTAGAAAAATCTGTCATTTGTGCAACGTTCCTTAGGAATGTTCCTGCCACAAGGAACCCTCCAAATGGCTTTGAAATGATGATGTTCTGTTAGAAAACCACAAAGCATTCAGAAGCCTGAAGATCAATTTGTCATCTTGCTATACCTTGTGTCCTATGTATGATCTGTAGTAGGGATGAAAAAGTGAAAAAAGGCAATACTAAAAGGAATCAAGGATTGAAGAAATAACACTTTGGAATTTCTAGTTTGCCCTCTCATCTTAGGTAAATGTAGCATGTAATGTGGGAGGGCAAAATCCTTCATAGCATGTGAGGATTTCTTGCCAAGACATTATGTTGATAAAATTTTGATGTGTTGCCAGGATAATTTTTGGAGACAGGATGGGTATGTTCAGATTTTGGTTCTTGTAGCAAAATATCCTGGAACATCATAGTACTTGAGTGACTAATATTTTCAGCAATTCAATTGTTTGAAAACTTATTAAAAATCCATAAACTGAGGTACAAGAAATATTTGGCACCAGTTTGCATTGAACCACACAGGTAAGTACTGGGGGAAATGATGAAAGATAATTTATCTACTGCAGAGACCCAAGAGGAGTGATTATCTGTATTTCTTGCCAAGTTTGGAGATCTCTCTCCAGCTTTTTGCATCCTAGTGGGTCTAGATATCAAATGGTAGACTGTGGCTATACTCATTAAGACAGTTGTTTTCAGAAGTATGTAGTCAAAAATGATTGAGGATGACGTGTTTCAAGTGAGTATGTTTCAAAATACAGTGAACATAGCTGTAGAATAGCTGTAAGAATAGCTAAGGATGAGTTAGCTCTTTTGGAAGCTGTCTCTTCCAATACAAGATGGCTATGAGCTGAGGCTCACAGCTGGTAAGTTTTTCCAAACTCACCAATGATTTTGCATGGCCTTGAGCACTTGGGTGCTCAGTTCAGCACAGCACAGCTTCAAACACAGCTGTGCCACAAAACAACCACCTGGCTGTATTTGTCATTGTCCTCCTTTTCACTTGCTCATGAAACTCCACCTAACTGTAAGACCCACTGTCTGGGTCTCAAACACCAGTCTTTATTATAAGCTTGTCTCAGGCTTCTGCAATTTTAGCCTTTTGAGACATTCATCCATTGTCTATTCTTTAGTTCTGAGCAGGTTATACCTTACATTTGATTCCAATCTTGATGAAATATCCCCAGAGAAATCTAGGCAAATCTGGGCAAAGATTCTATGATTTTGGTAGACCCTTGATATGTAGAGTTAATTGGAGTTTTTGTTAATAAATCAAAGCTTTTGAGGGGGGGTGCATACAGATACATACAGAGACATTTTTGTTCCTTTTGAACATTCAACACTCTGAGGTACAAAATTGTGAAAGATAATGTGGATATTGTCACAGAGACAATATTGTGGTTAGTACAAAACAGATTGCAGGGATGAATACTGACATTTGATTAGTGTTCCCCTCATTTCTGTGCCAGAGATCACAAGAACCCCATACAAAGTGTTTGCAACTGACTGTAGTGTAACTGTTAATATGTACTTTGTGATATGTCAGTGAAGCAGTGAAACACATCTATAGAATTCTATATTTTAGAGGTTCTCAGTGTGTTTTATATGAAAGTTGTGTCACCATTTCTGCAGTGTGAAATGTGCATGAACAGAAGTTAGTTAAGTGGTGATTCTAGTAAAAAACAATTATCAGAGGGATTAAAAAGCTGTCTTAAGATGTGGTCTGCTTAACGCAAAGCATGTTCTAGTTAAAACCAGTGCCTCTTTAAGCTTTAGCTCAGAAGCAGCCAAAGTTCTCTAATGAAGTATTAAAAGCTATTATGCAATCAGTTTTCTTTTCAAAACATTCTTTTGCATATTTAAAAAAAAAGTGGAATGTCAGTAGATTTTACTCTAGAAAGGGCAAAAACTGCATGTGAAAGCATTCAGAGACATGTAAATATGAAGACAATTTTAATGAGGAATGAAACTTTTTAGGCAAGGCAATGGTCACCAAAGAGGTTTGAGAAATGAATTTCTAGCATGCTGAGGAAATAAAATACAATAAAGAAGAATTAAATTACCATGGTAAACCAGATCAACACCCCCTAAAGACAATAAGTATTTTTCTACTGTTAAGGAAACACTTTAAATCAGAGCCAAAGAAAATATGCATAAGCCAGAATATACATAAACCAGAACAATTGTAAGAACAACCTTATTAATTATAGAAAAATTCTGAAAGGAAAATGAAGGAGACTTTTAAAACCAGTAGTGGGGTGGAAGATTTATCTGTTAAACTTAGGTGCCTCTGAGCTGGGTTTGGATTCAGAGGCTATTTTCATTTGCATTGTCTTTATTCACATTTACTCTTCTCCTACTATAAGCTGGAGGATGTAAAGTCCATCTTTCATGATTTTTTTTTTTTTAAGTGAAATATATCTCTGTAGGCAGCATCCCAATGATAGAACTCATAATAATGAAAGACGTGGTATAGCTCCCTCCACCAATAACCATGGTATGTTATCTGAGTAACAATATCCAAACTCTTGTCAACAGTTCCTCCAGACTTGTCTGACTTACTGCCGCAGTGGATTTTCTCTCACTTTAGATTGTAGCTCTAGTCAAAATTAAATTGCAAGATAAGTAGAAATCACTGGATAAACTGTTAGCTGCAATAGACCACAAATGGAAGAAACACACTTGTTTATACAGTGTGAAAAACTTCTAAAAGTTACATGAATTTTGGGCAGATGGTTAAAATATGACAAGTGTCATTCCAAACATACAGAAAACATACTTTTCATTATTTCTTCACAGCTATAATGATTTTTTTTTTATTATTAAAAAATTAGAATCACCACTATTTCCACTGTCAAAATAAACTCAATGCTATCAGTTTATGTAGCCTTTTACCAAAAAATTGTTCTACATGCTGTGCTCAGATCTTGGGGGACTGTGCCCCACAGGTGGGGTCACTGCCCTGCCTATATTACTGTCATGTCAGCTCCTGGCTCATTCTCTTCTGAAACAATCCAACTCCTGTTGCTTGCTGAAAATTTCACCTAGACACTTCCTATATACAGTTGGTAATATCTTGCAAAATAGTGGGAATTCTGTGGAAACAGACTTGTTCTGTCAAAGGTGGTTTCCTCATGCTGGGGTAAATTTTGGGCATGGGGAGTGTATGCATGTTTAAAATTGGAGAGTGAGTTCCATCACTGGCTTAAACAACCCGGAGACCGTGGTCCTTTGTGAGGTGGGTGTGACAGTTCTCACACATAACTGATGTGGCAGGAATCTCCAGATGAAGGTGAAGCAGATGGACCCAACAAATGAGTTACATATACAGAGTAAACTTGACCGCAAGATGATGAACTCTCTAGTGTTTAGGGTACTTCCTTGGGATAAAAGAAAATTAATTTCACAGATCCAGACTCATTCAAGGAAATCAGTGCTTGCGGTTTGGATATGGATATGTTGGCTATATAGTGAGATGGAGATTGGGTTTCTTCTTTGGGTTTTTTTGCACAAAATACAAAAGTCATGAGTTCAATTTTTTGAACTATTTTGCAGTCCTGAAAATGTCAGTGGAACATAATAACTTTCTTGCCCAACTTTAAGTCCTAAATTACCTTGGCCTTGAAATTATGTGCATTGCAGCACCTAATGAGTCTGAAAAATCAGTGCCTGTATAGTACCTCTGTAGACCCATCATACATTGCACCATCATAAGCCTGCATTTTCTTCTATGGTACAAATAATTAAGTTCAACTAATTGTAGAGAGACTGAGGGTTCATTTTTATTTTCATACAAGCCAATGCTAAGCACCCAACAATCAGCTTTAGCCATCAAAAGCAAGAAATAATTTCTTTTCCAAGTAAGATATGAAAAGCAAGGTCCCCATTAGGTTTCAGATACAAAACTTGTCTTGTTGGTCATCCAGTATTGAGAACTTCTGAACTTATTTTCATTAATTACTAAAAAGAGACCTAGACAATAGCCATAGGATATGAAAATGCACTTTTCTTCAACCCCTAATCCTGTTCTCCCATTCTTTCGTATATCCCCTGGCTAGGATCTCATTGATTTTTGTCTGAAGATTATAAGAGTAGTTATGGTTGGAATAGTCCTTTTAAAAATGAAGTAAAGGCTGGTTCAAGTTGATATTCAATATTAATGTTAAAGCAAAAAAATTCAAAGTAATATGTAAAATTAAAATTAAATAATAGAATGATAAGGAAACATCTAAAAAAGTAACTGGTTTTCTGCATTTCTCTTACTATATGAGAACATTTCTTTCTGCATTGTTTGTCCTGAAAAAAAATGTTAGGGATGTAAATCTTTACAGTAGCTGGCTTCCCCCACATATTTGAAACTGCCAGGGCAATAAATTTTAAGCAAAGAAATGTACTGATGGATTGGAAGATAAAGGGACTTGATTTATATTGTCAAACTCTTTAGTATATGGCTTGGCAGCATTACCGCATTGATAAATTTAAGAAAAATCTGGCTTTGTAATAAGAAAGAGTTGATTTACTATCACCTAGAACATACGTCAATGTTAATTCATACATTACTATTGAGAATGGACAAATAAAAAGAACTCCCATATATTGCATTATATTCTATATTTTATATTATATATTATATTCTATTGCATCACAAGCACATACGAAAAGAACTGGAAATTTGTGGCAGAAGTGTAGGAAAGAAACTAACAAGAAAACCTGCCAAATTCAAAGTTCAAATGCAGAGGAATAGACTCCTTAAAACTACTGCGCTTCGTATAGGTATTGCAGAGTATTTATATCACCCACCTCCTTCATATTTCTACCTTCTATTGGGTGCAGTCAAATGCTTCATAGTGTTAAAATACTACTGTACTGCAGCACTGTAAAGATATAATTGAACTTACAAAGGTTTTTTAATACTAATAATGAATTGGATAAGTGCCTTCTATAGCCTATGAATAGTTCTTGTGAGTACCCGATTTCAAGTAGGATTGCTGTAGTTTTAACAGGAGTAAGAATTTTGGTTGATAAAAGATGACCATTTAGGTGGAATGTCTGTGCAATTAGTACTAGTTTTGAATTAGTACCGCATGACAGTCTGAAAAAAAAAATAGCTTGATATAACTTCAATTAAGCAAACATAAAATGGTACATGATGGAACAAAGGATTCCAAAAATTACCTGTCAGCATGGAAGTGAAAGTGGGATGTTTCAAGTGGGATTCTAAGGAATTATTTTTAACAAATATTTTATTTTAACATCTGCAATTAAATATAAATTAAAAATGTGGATAAACCTTGTATACAGCATGCACTGGTAGACAGTAGACCACAGGCAGTGATTGAGAGATTCAGCTTATTTGATGATGAATGGATATATTCAGCTCATTCGTCCATTCATGCAAAAATGTGCTTTAACACAGAGTCAGACATCTATGCTGCTATAAAAAGAATTTTCTAACTGAACAAAAGCTTTCCTCCAGAACAGGTTGAAAAAATTTATGTTTTCTACCAGAAAAAGAAGGCCATTGTGAACATCATCAATGTCTCACTGTATTAAAAGATGCTATTTAAATACCTTGGCAGAATAGTAACAATAGGAAATAATGACTCCTCTGGATGGGAGGATATACTCATGATATTGACAGTGAATCATCAGAATATATAGATGGAATCTGTATTTCTATTGGAGGAAGTATTAGAGACCCCTGAAAACAATAAAAAAAACCCCACCCACAGGATTAAAGAAAGGTTTGTATGGAAAAAATTAAATACTTTAAATTGTTTACCATGTTGAAAGAAAGGAGACTATATACCCCTATAAAATCTTAATTCAGCCTACAAAGCAATGTAAGGCCACAAGTACATTTTTAAACAAATAATATGAGGAAAAGAATTGTGGGTTTTTGTTTTTTTTTGTTTCAGACCCTTGCTAACTAGTAGTGAATTCTGCATTTCATAAGCTCCACAACACATAAGACTTTTAACCTGAAAACATTTCCAAATACCTTCATGTATTCTCTTAGCAATCACACATTTCCCAGGCTTGGAATACACATATGTAACCTCCAGCTCATATTCAAATGGTGAGTGGATGTTTAGTATAAGGAATTGTTTGTGGAAGCCCTGATTCTTGGAAAATCAAATAACTGGGGAGAATGTCATGAAAGTACATCATGATTAAGTGCTGTTCCTTCCAAACCTGTTGGTATTCCAAGCAATATACAGCTTAGCCAAAATAAGTGGAACTCTCTTCAGAATAATCTTACCATAAGCAGCTCTTCCACATCTTTTCAAGGAAGAGCAATCAATAATAAAAGCAAATACTGAGATGAAAATATTGAAACCAGAACTAATTAGTTTCTTGTAAAACTTTCTACAGCTAAGTATAAATTTTAACTAATGAAACGTCAATTAAATATAAATATCAGTCAAAGCTGATATGTTAAAATCATACCTTAATAGAGATTCTATGATTTCAATATTTTATCTTTTTCCCAGATGAAGTATTTGATATTTTGCAACTTTGAAAGATATCACATGAAAATTTTGCTTTCATTTTAAATAAATTAAGATATTTATTGTTAGTTTAAATGTCCTTAAAAAGTTGTTTATGAATGTCTGGAATAAATCAGAACTGTTCATTCACAAACCTCACATCAACATCACAATTCTCTTTGTGATTAAGATATCTTGAGAGCTATCGTTTCCATATGAGATAATTATTGGATGATGTTGGATAAACCACTGCAGAAAGATGCTTCTATACTATAGGCTGTTATCCTCACAAAATTGAGTGCCTCGGCAAGGTATACACAGAAATTTGACAATTATACATGTCAAAAGACTTCATTAATCTATATAGATTGAAGTGTTTAAATAGAAATACTTCTGTCCTTATATCAAACAACATTAAAAACTTTTCTACCCTTTACTGGCAATGATTAACAGTGGAGTCTGTGCCCATATGTGTGATGGCAAAGTACAATCTTCTTAAAAGCTAACTGAATGATAACATTTACCTTTGAAGAATATCATAAGCTATAGTAAATATTTAATTATAGCAAATCTAATGCTGTACTTCCAAGAATTTTGATTGGATCTTTTTTCCTTAATATAAAATTTTCCATGGAACTGCAATAGATACATTGTTTGTCAATAATGCTATGTTTAAGTTTACATATACTTTTTTAAATACATGCTTTATATATGACTTATTTCTTCCTCACTTAATGGAGTTGAGTAATAACTTTACAATAATTCCTTTGTAATAGACCATCTTGTATTACAGCCCTTTTAAATTGTAATGTAGTAGCTGTAGTAATGTAATGTAGGGCTGTAGTAATGCATAGTAACTACTACACAGTATGAAATTAACAAAATATTATATTATCTTATATTTATCTTTTAATATCATAATTAATTATTTTTTAATGCAACATTCACATTAAGATTTTTGTCTTCCTCATGTTTCTTTTGTCAGGAATTAGGCTGGTAATTGTTCTTTGGTGTGTGTTTACAAACTTCAGGCTAAATTTTGCAATCCTTTGTTCATGACTTTGAGCACTGACTCACGTAGTCTCATCAGTGCTAATTTTCCTGCGACCAAGTGCCTTGATCACCCGCTTATCCATTTTCCTTCAAGCACATTGGTGTTATGCACTAACACCCACAATTTTCTCCTCATTTAAATCCCTCCTTAAAAGCTACCGCTTTTGTAATGACTACAAATCGCTCTAGTCTTACCCTGGTTACTCAAGTGGCAAGTTGGTTTCTGCCTTACTTCTAAACTCTATTTGTCCTGTTGCTTCATTCCCCAGCTTAGACAATTTTGTATGCAGGAAAAGCCCAGAGAGGCTTTAGATTTACACTGAGTATGCTCATGGTTTGTAGAAAGGATGACAATTGGTTTGCCTACTTTTAATTTGTCTGTACTGATGTGGATGTTCAGGACCATCTTGACACAAGAAGTGATGCTTTACGTAATGGGTGCAGTTCTGAAATTAAGCTGTAATATGCTGAAAGTCTCTCAGTGAAAAGGATTTTAATTTTTTTTTTATATCAACAGTCCAGTTCCGTTAAGGTTTTTGTTGTCAGAGGTGAGATTTTCTATAGTGTCTTAGGTCAGATGCCTACCATAGAAAATGCAGTCTGAACAGCTAAAGTTTGACATCCTTAAAGCAACAGAGAAGAACTTTATAATGAAAAATGGTAGGCTGCTTTAAACTGTAGGATTTGCTACCAGAAAAAGAACAGCCAGAAAAAAAAAAATTCTAAATATCTTAAGATAAAAATGTAACGTGATGCAAGTTATAAGCCACCTAACCATGGATTCTATTGCAAAAAATATGCACAGTCTTATTTTTCACAAGTCAAACATCTGGGTGGATTCAGCTTTCGCAGTATCAGGAGAAAGGAAGTAAAATACAATCCAGGGAAGATGGACAATTTAAGCATCTGATTAGTTCTGTGGTGGAGTAAATGTGAAGTACTCACTGGCATTTCAGAAATTTGCAAGTTCTCTATGCTCAAAGGGAAGCTAAGAGAAAAGTGGAAAAACAGAACAAAAAGCAATAGAAGGTTTTTTATCTGATTCAGAATACAATATTATAACCATATCTCCCCAGTTAAAGCTGTCTGGGGAGTGCAGTGGATCCTTAGTTATCTGAATGAAAAAAAGGGCTATCAAAAGATCTGACAATACAAAGGTATTTTGTTGAACCTTTTTTTTTTTTTTTGAGACCACTTGGCATGAGAATATACACTGAATCTGTAAGTTTTCACTTTTATCCTAAAAGTATTTCTTAGATGTGAGGTTACACAAGCTAATGGGTACTTTGCCTAGTTTTTGCATTGAAGTTGTTTTTATAATTATTACTAGTTATTTTGAATTTGAGTTATGAAAGTTGAATGATTAATTTTTCTGCCAACTTTATTAGCAATATTATAGATTAATTAGGTCCACAGTGACCTGATTAATTTATAAAACCTTTAATATAAAAGGCTTGTTCATTTTTCTTCAGAGAGGCAATATGATATTTGCAACTTTACTAATATGCCTTATAAACTTTGCTTTCAAGTTTCTGATTAAATCCTAAATTAATGGCAATTTTTGAAGGAAAGAAATACATTTACCTGTACCATGGAAGATTCAGGTTGGTTGATTGAGACCAACTGAAACATGTTGTAGGAAGATTTTTTTTTCCATTTGATTCAGTAGCAGGGGATCTCAACTGTGTATTTCATTCTATTAGACCAAAAAAAGGCTGTTAATATGCCAAGCTGCATTTCACAAACTAAATAAACTAAGTAAACAGCATTAAACATATACAGTGTCAGATAGGAAACAGAGGAAAAAGCAGATTAACTTAAGTATCTTGCATTAATAATGACATTTTGGCTGTAGTTGAGATAACTTTTATCTACAGTCACAAGAATAGACTTTTTGCCTTTTAAATATTAGTTGTAAAATGAGATCATATAGCCATCATTGGGGCTTATCTAGTTCTTTATCTTTTCCAGGGTGATAATAACAGGTGATTGCTTTTGTAATCAATTTGCTAGTACTAATAATATATGTTTTTATATAACTCAGAATAAACTCTGCAAATTGGAACAAATTTTCAATCAGTAAAAAAAATATGAGATGACCTTGTTTTTAAAACCTACTATGTGGCTTTAGTTTGCTTATTCAGCCATGCCTTTATTAATACCTCTAGCAGTCATTTTATATCTATCTGTATCCTGTGTATATAAGGCTTCCATCAAATGTCTCCAAAGTTAAAATCTGGTGCCATTTTTACCCAGGTCTTCTACAGTGAATCTTCTTGACAAGCAGTGAGCTACAGTTAGAAACTCTGAAATGTGCACCCCTTCCTGGTTCCTGTTGCATGCAGCTATTTTTTGGTTACCTTTAATAGGTAAGTTTGTTAATTCTAGTAGAAGAAATTGGCTCAGAAGTCAAAAGGTGTTAACAGGGATACATTATATTAAATGCTTATATGATTCAAGAGGGCTTCAAAACTCTAGAACTTACTTAGCTCATTTTCACGGCAAACACTGAGTCAAATTTTCATGGGACTTTTACTACACCTACAGAAAGGAAAAAAAGTTGATTATTTAGTGGCAACAAACTAAAATTACTGAGTTGACACTTTTATTTTAAAATCTTTATTCCAGTTTTTGCAAACTTGAGAGCCTTTATAAAAACACTTTTAAATCCTATGATGCTTTTTAGATTGCATTAAAAGATGGTACATTTTGGAGGAAAGTCGCAAGTGTTATAGAGGAAGTTATTAGCTAAGACGTCTTAGAAGTTTTTGATTTTCATTCAAGCCAATTAAGAAAATTTACTCAAAAGGAGGGTGAAAACAATGGCAAAGATTTTAAATTCTGATTCTGGTGCTTTCTTACACATTTTATGCCTGAAGAGAATCATAGAATCACTTAGGTTGAAAAATATCTCAAATATCTAACCATAAACCCAACACTGCCAAGTCCACCACTAAATCATGTCCCCAAATGCCTGAAGTAGATCCAGGGGTGATGATTCAAACACTTCCATTGTCAGCCTGTTCCAGTGTTTGACAAGCCTTTTGGTGAAGGATTTTTTCTTAGTATCCAATCTAAACCTCCCCTGGCACAACTCGAGGCCATTTCCTCTGGGCCTGACACTTGTCCCCTGGGAGAAGAGGCTGACCCCCACCTGGCTACAGACTCCTTTCAGGTGGTTGTAGAGAGTGATAAGGTCTCCCCTGAGCCTCCTTTTCTCCAGGCAACAATCCCAGCTCCTTTAGCATCCAATCGTAAATCTTGTGCTCCAAACTCTTCACCAACTTCATCTTATTTTTCTCACAGAACAAAACCAAAACTTATCCCCAACAACAACAACAAAAACCACTAAATTTGATTTCTTTTCTTAAGACAAAGAGCAGAGCAACCATCTGGGAAAAAAATTGCCAAACAGAAGTAAATAAAGAAATGCAAAAAATCAGGACTGAAGGAAGGACAGGAACATCTGTTTTGTTCAGGAAAATTTTGACATCTGGCTAGATCAGTTCATATTGTTTTCTAAGTCTCTCTCTCTCCTACCCTGTTCTGCTCACCACATTTTGAGGATTCTAAAGCACATCCTCCCTACTTTGCCATATTCAAATTATGCTGTAGACCCCTTTTTTTTGGGCAGGATGTATATTCTTGCCAACTTCGCTGAACCCTTGTATGCAAGGAGCTGACCTCGCAGGAAAAGCTGACTTTTATTCCCTAGGATAACTTGTGAGGATCACAGTTAGCTAACAAATGTCAAGGGTAGATTCTGTTTGGATTGTCTTCTGCTGTCCCCTCACCCTGTTCCCCAAGCTCTGCTATGCTGTTTGCTCCTTTAAGCCCCACCATCATGCTGCAATGTTTGACTGCCTCAGTGTTTCTCATGTCTGAACCAGGACTCTGGTCCTTACTGACAGATCTCCTCCTCTGCCCACACTCCCAGCCTGTACAGCTTTGGCTCCACTGCTGCGTGGAGCTAAACACAACCATCCATTCTTGTACCACTGAGGCAGCTAACCACCCTGCCTAGCGCAGATAGTTCTGTAAGAACTGGTTCTGCATGCCTTGAAAACTTCACTAGGGCTTCTCATTAAAAATAAGAGCTTTTATTACTACCATAAACACATATGGAAGTAAGGAGTGGAAGTTTTCACAACTCGTAAGAATTGAACTATTGGCCAGGACAAATCTGGTTTTCCCTGTGAACTAACAATGTTGATTTGTTCCAGTCTTTGCAGGAGCCAGTTCTAAGTAATCTGTCACGATAAAAGAAAATTTTTGCAGGAGATTTAACACTGGCCAAGATTTAAAGAGAAAATAAGTTTTAAAAGGAAAGAATTATAATCTTACTCCTAATATTTCTTCTTAATAGCAAAACTTCTTTTTTTTTTTAAGTGGAAGCTCTTGCAAAGCTTCAGAAATGGTTGAACGTAAAAAATGTCAGTGCTTTTAAGTTTCTGTTTCAGTTCTATTTTACACAGACATAGAAGTTAATTGCAAACAGTTTTCTTTATTTTTCTAGTAACACTTGCATGTTTAGACAACTCACATATGTAAAGAGTAAGACATACATAAAAGGTCTAACAAAGCCTACGAAGACCTCCCATAGACACATCTTTATCCTTCCACTCCCCACAGTAACCTTAGTCTCCTTCACTGGGTTCTCTGTTACTATCTTAAATGGAGAGGAGAAGGTATGTACTGCTGGTATTCCAGTCTCAGCATCAGATGTCATCCTTATGAAAATACATGATGATTGAAGAGCCACTGTCAATTTCCATTCGAAAAGCAAATTTTTGCTTTGTCTGTACAGTTACAGGAATTATTTTCCAATCCAGAAAAATGCCACTGATTAAAAAAAATACATACAAATTATGAGGAAATAACCAGTTTATCCTTCATATTTTCATGTAGTTGCTTCAAACAAAAATGCAAATTGCAGTGGAACAAAGATGTACCAGACAGTTTGGAACCTATTTCAAATCTTTTTGTTAGCCATATGTGCTAAAATGCTTGGGTAATTTTAATTATTTATTTATTTTATTATTTTATTTATTAACCTAGTAAAATAGACAAGAAAATTAATTTGGAGGACTCAGAATTCAGAACTACTTTATAAACAAATCTTTGATTAAGATTTGTCAACTCTGCATAACATCATTCAAAAAGATTTGTTATGTGTATAAGATATCTTGTGAGCTTTTCAAAATCTATCAGGTTATGTTTTGGGATTTCAAACACCTAAAAAATTATGATAATTGCAGGCTGAAGTTAAGTAAATAAACATATTTCTATTGATGCTTTAGAAAAGATGATGCTACTTATTGCCACTTGAAATAAAATTCATAAATTAATGGGTGATTTTTTTTTACTAGCTTATTCATGTTCTTGACATGTTGGACTTTTGAAAATTCACCTTTTTTTTTTTTT
>VYXD01007793.1:1417640-1507440 GCA_013397195.1 Hylia prasina
TTTTTTTTTTTGTCCAATAACACATCCTTGGCTAGCACCATGCCTCAAATCAGAGTAAAATGGATGCATTATTAATACAAATGTACAAGAAATGTTTCAGAAGAATATGTACAACATATATTTTAATCTTGAAAACTGCCGGATTCCCTTCCTTTTGGCCTCTGCCAAATCTCCTCCCCACTATATTATGAGTGATGCCCCACCCTGGGTAACACCAAGGTCAGACACAGACTTCACCCTGTTTTAGCTTAACAAGCTCAGTTCCACTTCTGAAATATCCTTGCCCACATGAAGCTCATAAGTAGATCATCAGTCAAGGACATGACATTACTTTCATGTGATTTTAAAGTAATACCAAAAATCCCACTCATTTAATTACAGATGGCAGAAGGCATTGCTCATGTATATTCAGTCTTCAGAAGACCATCAGGACAGAGCAGTTTGGTCTGTGCTCCAAGTGCTGAGCAGGTGGATTGCCAGGGGAAGGGAAAGTATCACTTGGGCTTTAGGCTGCCAAGCAACTCAGGCTGCAGATGCTAATTACACTTCGCACTAGAAAGGGGATAATTGCATTTAGGTGCCTGACCAAAGGGCTCCCTTGAAATTCTGTGGCTTTAAGGGGTGGCAGGAAATGCCCAGCACCTTAGATGTCTGCTGATGAGCTACCAATGAGCTTGAGAGTCCTGGGAGTGCTTAGTAGTGCCCACTCTGGCACACTCCTGCAATATGTTCTGCATCCCTGAGGGCTGCTTCTGTAAGTCCTCTGCAGGTGCAGGAGTGGAGAAGGAAGTGGATGACCAGCTTAAGAAGACTGAGTGGTTCCTCACAAGAGAGAGTCTGGTTTGAGTCTGTTACTTGACTATGTATCTAATGTGTTTGTTTGACAAAATAGGCAATATTTTGTAATACATGCATGGAATTTGCTGGAAAATGAAAGTTCTGTCTTCTAAAAATCGCAATGTTTTCTCACTCTTTTGCATTGGAAGGATGTTTCTAAATGCTATAGTTCATGAAGCTAACTTGCTCCATGTAAAGCCATGGGAAGAGCTGCTGTGATAGTGCCACTGCCACCTAGTCCTTTGACTATTCAACAGGACCCCTAGATCGCCTCTTACAAGTCTGAGTGGGGAATTTTCCCTGCTGACAGTGGTTTCCTGGTTAGGTCTAGGCATGTTGTTCTGGCAGGCTCTGTCCCTCCAGGCAGGCAGTCTGCTAACTGCATAGGACGTCATGCACAGGAACCCAACAATCTCAGTAGCACTGTGGGGTGGTCTTGGGTTTTTCTCAGCCCTAACCCCTGGAGGCTTCAGCCTTTTTTATTTTTTGGCTTTGGATCTCCACCTCAAAACCTGGCTTGGTCAAAGCTTACATAGTATCTTTAATGATACAGCTGGAAAGAGATTGATGTGCTCTGAGTTCATGGTGGTATCATGACCCAGCTCTTACTTTTACTTGTTAGATTTGATAGTCTGCTAAACAGCAACAGACCTGATGCACTCTTCATGCATGTTGGAAGGCAAAGAAGCTTAGTATATGAGACAAATCCCACTGGGTATACAGAAGAACCTCCATTATAATGTGATGAAAAATTGTCCAAACAGAAAATGAAGCCACAGTTAGCACCAGATTTCTCTAAGTATTCAGAAATGCATTACAATTCTAGCAGCAAAAATCATGTTTTTAAGTATTTTTGTGTTATTTTAATAAATTTAAAATTCAATGATCATACTTCAAAGTTAATTAAGAATGAAAAATAGGAGGAACATGAATACTTTTTTTGTCTTTCATTTGTGTGTTGGTACATGGCAAATCAGGTTAAAAATCACCTAATAGAGAATTGAGTTCAGATTTTCTAACCTTCAGCATTGCAGAATTACTAGACCTTGACTGCTACCACAAATCTGAAATTACCACCTTGCAGGTATGCACATTTGGCTAACAGTTTAAATTAAGTTTCTCAAATAGAAATTTAATTTAGTTTTAAGAGGAGAGTTATTGTATGCTAATTAAACACCAAATCATTCCTAAAAAGGTCTTTACTGAGTTTTAACAGCTGTGTAATAGAACATCTATGTAGTTGTTCACCTTACATAAACAGGCTCTTAATAATCAATGGAAATTCAATTAAGGTTAAAAAGATCCCGTGGAAGCTCAGTAATTACATGTATATGAATCAGCATTTAAGGCCCTCATTTAAAGTGTTACTAGCAGTTTAATATTTTCTTATATATATTGAAATTTTATGATATGATAATATTTTCTTTTTCCTTCTTTCCTTCCCAGTAATATAACTTCTTATTCCCTCATATCTGCACAGGTTTCCTTTTCCCTCCTCTAAACATATTCTATTTCTTTTTGTTACCAATTCATTTATAAATATTTAAATGGAATTAAATGTTCTTCTGGGGTTTTTTGTTGGGGGTTTTTTTTTCCCCCTCTAGCTTCAATATTAAGCATAACTCCAAAAGGCAAGCTCTACTTCCATGCATCCAACAGTGTGGTAAAAACTGAAGAGTAAGAACACTGCATGTACATCTAACAATTATTAATTAACAATTTTGGCAATCAGAATCCATCAGTACATTGGCAGGTCAAGAAATATCAACTGTTTTCCCCAGGAAAGGAAATTTTTGCAATCAAAATTTACACTGAAAAGTGTAAAAATCTGATTTTCATTTGTTTTAAAACAGAAAACAAAAAGGAGAGAGCCTGGGGTAGGTCTGTTGCTTCACCTTTGAAATGCATGAGATATTGCTTGAACATTTCCGAATTTTTAGGTGGAGTTTGACATGAATGTGAGGCAGAATTGAGATTGCTTTTGAAACAAGAAAATAAACACACTGTTGAAGAGCTTTCTTTATATACTCAGTAAAATATAGAAACCAAATAGTTCACTAAACTAGGTTAGAAAACTGGGATTTTGTTCTTTGGGGAATTCTTGACAGCTGGAGCTTTGTTTTCATTTTGAATTCGATCAAAATTCTACAAATTTGGAGCTCAGTTTTTTGATATTTTTCTTTATGCTGTCCTAGTAGGTCAGTCATTCTTAGCTTTGAAGGGGTAAACAGGAAATGAAGAGCTAGAAATGCCTGAATGCCAGCTAGAGACCCCTTTGTAGAGTGTACCTGTAAGGTGTCTTGGGGATTGGAGGAAGGAAAAACATGTCATGGCTCTGCCATGCTCTGCTGTTGCTATCATTTGTAGGGCATCCCCTTGATCAAGACCTTTATACTAATTTCTTAATGAATTTGAAGAGGAAAAACAAAACATATTTAGCACACTTTTCAGTAATACATCCACCATTGGGGACTACCCTGGAGACTTGCATACGGAATGGTTTTCATCCTTCTAGAAGACTAGGGAAGAGCAATGTCCTGCTCTGTACAGCTCGGTTTTAAGCACTGTCTGGTGTTTAAATACAAAATAATTGTTGAAACGTGAGTGCAAAAGAGTGAGTGGGAGGACTAATTATTTGCTGTTAGTAGACAGACTTTTATGTTGCATGATGGATGGAAATCTGTGTTGAATGAGTGAACAACTTTAGTGAAATGCAATGTTTCTACAAATTCTTCATCCAGATCAAGAATGGATACCTTCCAAGAGCAGAGCATTCAAGAAGTCTATAGCCCATGTTAAAATACTGAATGATTTCTCTTTGAAGATAAATTTTCAAACATAGGAATTAAAGGGAAAAAATAACACTACAAAAGTTGGAAAAGTAAACAAAAATCTAATTTCAGTTGGAATAGTGAGAATTGAAATGTGAGGTTTTTTTTTTTGACAATGTAGCTACTGCTTTGATTAAGATTTCATGAAGTATTTTTCTGTATGAATGAAGTCATGCAACCTGTTGAGAACTTTAACAAACAAAAATCAATACAGAACAAACAGGCAGTTTATAATTTAGTGGGGCGCACACAACACACACAAGCCCAACAAAATAGGAAATTGAACCAGTGTTTAACTGCATATAGCTGTCAATCCTCCAGCTGAGAAGAACTCAGCCAGTTACCATACTTGGGTCAATGCTAAAGTGCTGAAATCATCTTCTTTGAGAGCTCTGTTTTAAAGGAGAAAAATAAGTGTCTCTGTGTTGGCATTAAGGCTTTAAGACTGAATGAAATTAGAGTGTCAGTTTGGAAAACAACTCCCTTCTCTCTGCTAGCATTGATTTCTGGAGCTGCCGCTGGGTTATATGACTTTTAAAGCTCTAAAACATGTTTGCCACCTTTAGTTTGTGTCTGGAGATGGAATTTGAAGAGTAAAATCCCACAAGAAAGCTCTATTTGAAGCACTTCCAAACCAATCTGGAAAAAAAACATAGCTTCAGAGATCTCAGGATAGCTTTTCATAAACATCAAAACATTTTTGTTCTGTCTACTGACAACTTACTGCAAGTGATTTGAGGTTAAGTCTTCAACAGTAGTAACTTAGAGAAATACCAGCATCAGGCTGTGTGTAATATTTTGGGTGTTGTGCATGAGGAAACAAGAATAAACCCACAGAGGTACATTTCCATCTCAAGTAATCTGTGACATCAGTCTGTGGTCAATTAAAACAAATATGCATGTGTTGAATTAATTATTTTTAAGAATCATCTTATGTGACTATTTCTGGTTTATATTAAAATATTTTGGACCCAAGCTTAGTTGGGGGTTGATATAAAATGCTGATAATAAATTAATTACAAAAGTAAACACAGAAAGTGCATATAGATTTAGATCACCCATTTGGTTGTTCATCAGAGTACTAGTAGTGTGGACTTTTTTTTCTCCCTATAGACAAAATTTATAGACATAAAAGTTGCAAAATGTTACATTTGCAAAGGATGTCTGCATTAGCTCTATATGAGCATTTTAGCAAGTTTAAAACATCATAATCCTGAAACTAACCTATCCAGGTATAATTTTGTGCAAGAATTTCCTGCAGCCATCAGGTCCTTTAAACCCTTTCATTTAATATATAAGCACTTCTTTCCTGCTGCTATTCTGTCCTGGTATTATTTGTCTTCTAAACCCAACATCGAATTTAAGGCTTTGTTGTCCTCTGTTCTGTCAATTTCCTGTTCCTCTTGTTCCTCGTCTTCTATGTATAATGTGGAACACATGTTTTTGGGTTAACCCTTAAACTCTTGACTTCATCCTTGTTTTAAATGTAGGGACATGAGTCTGTCCATTCCTAATCCACTCTTGGATTATACAGACTTGAGGGTATGCGAATTGCCTTTAAAGGAAATTTTGATTTTCATTTATAGATTTTTTATTCAGAGTCCTTAAATTTTAGCATAGTTGTCTAAACTGTGCTGAAATGACTCATCTCTCTCCTCCTTTCCCTTTTTCTGGATCATTGAATGCAAATTTGTTGATAAATGAACATTCTGCCTTAAATATATATATGGATGGATGGATGGATATGAAATCAGGCAAAAGATCACATTTCAAAGGAATGTAAGTTGCTGTAACTCCCTTTCACCATGGATTCGCCAAAGAAGGCAGAGTTGCAACATCTAGATATTGCTAATATCCCACTTTTTCCAGTACCTGTCACCATGGCTGAAGCACAAATTCCTAATCAAAGTATAATATCAGGAATTCATGAAAGCAAGGTAGTTACTGAAATAATTATATAAGTGGAACTAAAATAAATAAAATTTATAAAAGATTTTCATTAGCATGCCTAAACTTTTCAAATTTCTTCATGGAGAAAAAAATATCTCTAATGTGGAAAAGGCAAGTTTGTATATTTAAGTAGTTTGGTACAATATATGCAGAGATAAGAAATAGGATATTTTAATCCATTGCTCTTTTTAACCTCTTGGGTATAATTTTATGATCAAATCCTCAAATGCTTGCATGATATCATTTCCTAAAGTGCAGTTGCTTTTTCCTATTGAAAGCTTCTGTTTATTACCATTCTCCCAGAGTTTGGGGGAAATGAGTAGAAGTGTTGTATTCTTTGGTTTCTAACTATCTCAATGAATATTTCACTCAGGTCAATAAGACATGGTAAGACGTGCCCTTACTGACTAACCAAGAAAAAACCTCTTTTTTAAGTACCCACAATTGCTCTCTAGAACCCTTAATTAAGCACCTAAATTATTTCTCTCTCAAAAGGGTGAAGCACCTGTGTCCCTGAGACGTCAGAAACCTTTGCCTTCTGCCAAGCCATCTTTGGTTTTACCACTCAAAATAAAAATCTCTTTGTTGTGTCTGCTTTCACCATGTGTGTGATAATTAGAAAAGGACCTTAAATACAATTTTTGACTACACATTAAAATGTATCACTGTATTTCTGGAAAAAATTAATTAATAGTGCTCATAACTTTCAGACTTACATATTTCAGCTCCCAACTCTGCACTGAGATAACTTCATAAGTATAACCTGACAAAAGTGTTATTTCAAAAGCAGTGGGAGTTACAGTTCTACACATATTTTGAAATCAAGCCAGTGTTACTTAAGTGCCTAAATGTGGATTAAGAACTCTACCTTTAGGCATCTGAAATCTGTGGCCACATCTATTTTAAAACATCTGCTAACATCAGGAGGAGTAATTCACGCTTATTTGAGGTCTGAATTTAAATTTCTCAGCTTTGGGTTTCCCCTTTTCTTCCCCATCTCCGACAACTTTGTTTAATACTTCAATCCGCCTACCTCAGCCCATTTTAAAATAGTATAAGAATTAACAAATAATAGGAAAATTAATGTTAATATCCACTTTCATCTAAATTCTGTTTCTGTGACAAAATATTGTTTCCTCTGAATTTAAAGATAAAATAATTGAGTCTAGATACAAATAAGGACAAAAACATGGATGCCCTTTACCTGTTTATTTATTTTAGGAAATAGCTGGCAAGGGGTATTCACTTCATCTTCTGTAATAAAAACCTTAGAGTTTTATATTTTAAAACAAGTTGAACCTTTATTTCAACTCTTCTACATATAAACCAAGAGGGATAACAATAGGAAGAATGACCAATGTGTAGGTTAGTTTTTGTATATATATGTGTATATGGGTGTTGTAGTCCACTTCCAACCTATTTAAGGCTTTCCACAAGAAAGAAAGGGAGAAAAACCTTGTTTTGTTTGTTTGTTTGTTTTCCCCCACCTGAAATAGCATGAAAGAAAAAGAATAAATCCATCAACATGAAACTCTGCATTTTAATGTCCAGAGCATTCACTGTGGGTTGGGAAATTTCATTTCGTGTTATTTGTACTGGTACATTTTCTAGTTTCTACACTTTTCAGTATAAAAGGTACCAGAAAACACTGAAGTACACATTGAAAAAGAAAAAGATGAGCTTAGTTGCTTAGGTGAAAGAAAAGATTCTAGAATTTGGCTAACAAATGAGTTTTAGCATTTCCCTGCAGTCTTGAGTGAGATGAAGTGCTCTTATAGCCAGTAAGGGATTCCAGAATTTTAGTAAATAAAATTTGCTTTAAGATAGTTGTTTGATAACTTTGGAACAAACACCCATTTGATTTGTAAAAAAACCCTTCCTTTTGTGTGTGAATCTTGAGGCTGTCCAGCAAAATTTCCTTCAAGAACATCCAGAATATATCAGTACAGAGTAACACAGGAATTGCTACTTTTGTTTTGATAGCCCACAATTCTCCATAATATCTGTGATTTCAACATGATTAAGAATCACCTATTTTTTTATGCACTTCTCTCTCTCTTCCTCACTCCCTCCCTCCCTCAAAAATATTCTACAGCGTTATTTCAACATATTCTAGGATCAACAATAAAATAGTGATCTGACAGCTAATTTTGCTGATAAAGTTATTATATCTTTAATTATTATGACTTGTTCAAACAAGATGTCATTAAAATGAACATTTAAATACATTCTTCCTTTCACATGAGTACTGCCAAATAAAATTGTGTTGAATTACACAGTTTCAGTCTTGGCAAAATTATACAAATGTAATCCAATGTATTGCTTTTTACATCATGTGTTAATTTTTTAAAATGACAGTTAAATAATTAAACTGGAATGTTAACAGCAGAGGTTCTTTCTCCTGAGAAAATTACATTGCCATTAATCTCGCTTCTTGCTGATGTTTTACCTACAGTGTTATCAGAGGTCTAAAATCCAAAGCTGAGTAAGGAGCTTTAATTTTAACTTTGTACATTTTAGAGCAATAAAAATTCAAGATGTTACTCCAAACTTCATCATAATTGTGTCACATAACATTGAGATTTTAATAATGCACTTTATTTAATGGCTCAGTGAATTCTGTACCAGTGTGGAGTAGAGTTGCATACACAATACAAACTTAAATACAGTTCTGTGCAAGCTTCAGATATTTGAAGCTCTGAAGACCTGGAAAGCTATGTTTTGTTTTTAATTTTAGGTCAGTGTAAAGGAAAATATTGTCCATCTGCCAAAATTTACATACCTAGATGATGAATTAGTAAAGAGCTAAAAATATAAGATAATTCTTTTAATTTTATTATTTGTTCACAAATAGAACTTGGCTTAATTAAAGCATATTTCGAGAAACAAATTGTGTAGCAGTAAAAATGCTCTGTATAAATATTTACTTGTACAAGATGCTTTTCACTGTGGCTGTGTTTTATAGGCCATGCAGGAATTAGTTCAACCAACAGTGAAATGTCATTACCTCTAGAGTAAAGTGTGGCAGTTATTTAACAATGTACATAAATGATACAAAACAGTATACAGTGAATTAAAGGTATTTAAATACTTTATTTAGTTGCAACTGTAGAGAATATTTAAGTTGGCATAATGTATTTACTCAGTTTGGACTTTGTCCAGGATGCTGCAGTTAACAATTTTAGCTCTTGTGAAATGTGCCAAGGGATATCTAATTAGCCCACTTGGTCAGCATCTTAGATTTATGTATGGTGCACAGATAATACCACCAGCAGCATCTTAGTGGGGCATTGATTCAGTGTGGAGCCAGAGTGAAGAATACCACCTACTGAGTGACCAACACCACTTCCTACAACAGCTGGGTTTTCCTTGGAGGTCTTCCATCCCAATTACACAGCAGGCCCAATCTTGCTTAGTTTATGAGATCTGACAAGATCAAAGCCCAAGGTGGTACAGCTACAGACTTATACTGTCTTGTGTATTTGGCTTGCTAGCAAATTTATGTCAAATACATGTATCAAATGGTTTCTAGTCAGATGCATTGTTGTGTGCATGAATGTATGAAAGAAAGAGGAAAAAAAAAGAATTATTCCAAAGCTAAAAAAAAAATTATGTATAATGTATGTATATATATGTATGTTTGCGTCAGAAAACCCGCCTTTGTCTTCTTCACCCTTAAAGATTCTTCAGATCTGTTGTCTCCATCAGAACTGAGGAAAGAGTGACAAATTCTACTAAATGTTTGTAAAATTATTTTAATACTCCTGTAGATTTTCTTTTGACTAGTCTCCTTTTCAATTCACTTTAAAATAACTGTTCAAAGCATCAGAACAGACAGAAATACAAACCATCCTGGTAGTCTAAATGTATGTCCTTTTACACATTTGTTTCTTCTGGAATTAGTTCAGATTTTATTAGTCCTCCAATACACTGCCAAATGAACAGAAGGAAACATTACTCATTTTCCCTCATAATATCCGTCAGAGGGCTGTGCTGTAAGTGAAGTCCACTGGTGCCCTATGAGGTTTTGTTTAGTTTATAGGTGTGGTTGAGGACATCATAACAATTCCACCCACAAGCAAGTAATTGGGTACCATTTATTGACTCACTTTGATAAAATTTTCCCCTGTGCCCAAAGAGGTAGACCTTGGTCTACAGCGTCCAGTTACAGCACGTCTGCCCCTTCTAAGGAGAATATATTGCAGCACATACTGTTGTGCAAGCATATCTGTGAGAACAATGCACACAGCTCATGGAGTCTGGAAAACACCAATAGCCTGTCTATTCAGGAGTACATTAGATTTTTGCTAAATAGCCTCCCATGCGGTAAACCTCATACTGCAGCCCCAGCTAACATATATGGGGCCTATATTTACAGGACTAAATTTTTATTTTCCAATCTCCTCTTTCACATACTTGAATCTTCTGGGAAAGTCAAAGACAAAATTATTTCTATCCGGTATTTCCTCGGTTCATCAAAGAAAACAATCAGGTAACAAAATGATTGGTGGCGCACTTAGCATTTCACAATAGTGACCTTCCTTATATATCAATATACATTTTCACTTTTCCCTGTAGGATTTTCAGGTGCCAGTTTCAGTACCTTGATTTGTATATTTTTTTATCTCACTAATTACCTGCCTACTCCCAAAGTTTTCTTATAATTCTTAATGGTTTACAAGTGACTCCAATGAACTAGTGTTGAAGTTTCTCTGTTCATTGTTTATTCCTTATGGCAATGAAAACTGACTGAGAGAGAGTGATTTGGTATTTCTTTTCAACCTTGAACAGCATACTAATAGGCAGGTGGATTGACAGGTAGACTGATATTGGCAGGGGTAGAGGAAGGGAAAGATTGCTTGACAGAGCCTGTCTTTATGGCATGTGCACAGGGACTCCAAAGTAAGGTATAAGTTCCAATTCCTTTAGTTTAAGTTTTATTGACTCTTGACCTGTGCTGCAGTACTAATAGTTGACAAAATACATACATGATGCAGAATTTCAATTTTCATTCTTAATAGGAAAATAATCAGGCCACTTCAAATCATCTGCTACTCTCCTTAGTACTCTCTGGGTCTCTGAAGCTTTAAAAAATGTGTACAGCTACTATAAAAATTGGTTTGGTTTTAGATCCAAAATTCAGCTATGTTTAGAATGGTAATTTTACTTTTATTGTACAGTATTAAGTCACTGTCCCTTTCTGTTGCCACTATGTGGCAGATATGCACTTGTTCATGTTATAGGATCTGTGCATAATATGTTTCAGATTAGCATTTTTTACCTAGCTTAAAAAGCTGCTCTTCAAGTGCAGAGGATTTGGGTTTGTTTGGTTTGTTTGTTTTTTTTAGTGTTTAAGTAGAGATGTCTATTTACAAAACTCAGAACAATCCCATGCACTGGAAAATTATTCTTTAGCTCAAATTTCCTCTTCTTTCTTGTTCTGTCTGCATACTCAGTTTAAAAAATCCTCTTTTTTCTGCTTCAGAAAGCTGAGATGTGAGAGTAAGAGATGATTGAGAATTTGAATGCTCAACAGCGTAGGCCATAAAGTATCTTTGTTGGCACTTGTGAACTGAACTGGGACAGCACAGCTGGATCTGAACATTAATCCCTCAATAATTGATGATTAATCTATTAAAGTTTAATGGAGAGTTGATAAGTAATGGTCTGGCTGCCATGTCATTTGATTGTAAATATAGCAAGTTGCCTGGAAATATGTTTTTTTCTTTTGTCCATCAGAAGCAAACATAGAGGAAGGAGAAAGAAGGAAAGAGAAAGCTAGATGGAAGGAGAAAATATGTCCATGACAAAAGTTTGGGTTGAGGAATCTGCCTGCACCATGGCAAGTGCAAAGCACTGGTGGCAGTCAGAGAATCACTCACGCAGGGAGACTCCTCATGTGAACTGCTTCGTTCCAATTCTGTGCAACACAATTCAGTTCTAGTGCACTCCTAGGTTAGCTAAGAATATCAGATTGAGCATGTTTTACCCTTTTAAATTACATTCCTGAAGCAGTAGATGGTTTTAGCAGCAGATAGTTTTAGACAGGAAGAAAACCAACCCCAAATCACTAACAAAACCAAACCCCTTTTAACAGCTAAGTTTGGTTCTGTATTTCTTTGAGATACTGTTGGAGGTGGAGGATTGCACGTCAGTGTGCAGTGGCAGTGTCCCAGTCAATCAAAGAGCTCCATTTGTTGATGAAAGCACATATTTTGGGAAATCTTAGACAAGACATGGCATGAGAACCACTTTTAGCACAAACAGATGGCATTTTTTATTCGTCCATGGCCTTATGTGTGCAGGCATTATGCTCTGTTGTGGCCTTAGATTTCTTTCCAGCCAGAGGAACAAAGCTTGCTCAAGTATGAAATTCGCCAGTATGAATGAAACCAGTAAATTCCATCGTTTTTAATTTTATCTCCTACCAATCATGGAAATAGGAAACTAAGAACATGTATCTGTTCCTGTGGCAAACCACCAACAAATACATTTGCTCTATTTGAGTGTTTGTCACATTGGATGCTATAAGATAATTTAGAATGTGTTTATCTGTCTCTGGCAATTTGGGTAGATAATAGAATGCAACTTGAAATTGTTTGATGCCATTCATCTGATGTTGCCCAGTATTAGGCTGTAAGGTGGGTGGGGTATTATGCTATCTGAACAGGGTAGGATGCCTGATACACAAAACAGTTGAAGAAATCAACTCTTAGAGTATGCAAGCGAATGACTTGTGTTTGAATTGTTGCCTGATTCGAATATTTCTGTTCAGAAACATAATTTCTAGTTGTATACATTTTAACTATGAAGCAAGCATTTGTTGTCCGTCTTCTTCACTGCTCACTTTCTTTCATCGCTGTGAGGGAAAATGTCTTCTAGAAAAAGGCACAGTTCTGGTGTGTAGCTGTATTACAGATCCCAATGGAAAGTTACTTGAATTCAAATATTTTTTTTAACTTAACTATGCTTTGCTTTCTTCTTTTTTAAGTTAATGACATCCTTGATGCATTATAAAGTTTTATTTTGTCATGCCTAAAGAAGTTATGCTGTGAAGATAATGGCAAGTTGAAACAATATTCCCAGCTATGATAGAGTGACCTGGAGTTGTTGGGCTGGTAGAATTGTTCAGAGTATTTCTTCTCACTATATTTGAAAAGACACAGTGGTAAGTTTTAAAGCAAGAAAATTAATAAGAAAACAATTGCATTATCCTTCATTTTAAAAAAAGAATTGTTCAACCGACGCTTGGACATAGCAGTCAATAAAGAACACATAATCTTTGGTTTGCTGAAGCAATTTTATACGGTTTTATAATTTTATAATATGACAATTATATATAGAATGAATATGTGATAATGCCACAAATATTTTAAATGTATAATTTAGCATGAAAAATATTGTAAATTATGCGTGATTTTAGTTCTAAATGCTGCTAGGACAATTGAGAAGTCTGAATGAAAAGCAAATCCAGCTGAAATATGACAGATTAGGTTATGATGAAAGCATGAGCCTAAGTAAATATCATGTGATTTAGAAGATTACCTTTTAATAAAAACAAATATTTTTAAAGATACACATAATTCAGAAAGGAAGAAAGGATTATTAACGTATAGTTATATCCAAATTCACTGGAGAAGAATTTTTTGAAGTCTATATGACGTGATTGTCATATCTATAGGGAAAAAGAGGTGCAGTCTCAGTCTTGCTGCTGTAACTGAGTGATGTCAAGTGCCAAGGTCTGTCTTATGTGTCTGAAGAGGTAGAGAATTTCTTTTTCTATTAATCATATACATCAGAATATCTTAACATAGAAAGTAAAAAAGATGTTTGACTTCTAAGAGTATAAGTGGAGATAGTAATACATTTTTAGATGTAAAAATTACATTTTTATAAAGAAATACTACTCAGTTAAACAAAAATAAAGCTCTAGAATAGAACCTCACTTTGATATGATAGACAAACATATGTATATTTACCCTGGTTTCAGATATATCAGGGCATTTACCTTGTAAAAAAACCAAAACAAACCACAAAACCAGCTCTGTGTTGGTAGCTGTAAGCTGGTGAAAGCATTCCAGGCCCTCTTTAATAAAGCACAGCTGGGTGTAGCTGTACCATTGATTAAAGGCTGGACATTGTGAATACTCCTCTCCCAGCACATTTAAGAAGCACAAGTATAGTACCAGGCACACAGGTACCTGTTCCAAGCACTCTTTATAACTCAGACCGTGCCAGCAGTGATTCAGACTCCTCTTTGGGCTCACTTGGAACATTCAGGCTCAGGGGGACCAATGGGTTGTCCAAGAGATTGAGTCCAAGATATATTTAGTCTTACTTGGGAATTTCATGTAGTCTGTGTTCTGGTCTTGTCTTCAAATATCTTTTTTACTCCTGTTGAGCCAAATAGTAATAAAAGCATTATTCATGAAGTGGAGAGCTGGAAAAATTTGTTTTGGTCTTGCAGAAATAGTACATCAAGATGATGGTTGTGTGAGTGGAACAATAATAGAAGCACAGAACTCACATAAGACAGAGAGGAGGCCAAGGATGGATTTGTAGAAGGAAAGCTCACCAATTCAGGAGTACATTTGGATTAGGGGTTTTTTAAACCTCAAATCCTTTATGTAAACACCAAAACCAATAGGTTACATTGGATAAGCATTGGATAGGCATTGGATAGGCATCAAGCATTTTATTTTCACCTGACCAGTAATTTTATATTCTTTTAATGATGGTATTTTATGACATCTAGTTTGCATGCAATGATTCCCATTTTATGAAGCAAGGAGTAGCTTCAAAAGTTGCGTAGCACTAATCATATTTAAAAAAAAATTAAAATCTTCACACTTAGAAATGTCTTTGCCACAATTTGTTCCAAAGGGAAAGGTAAACCTGTTACAGACTGGCTACATAGAAGCTTGAAAAAGTCTGCAATAAAAATCAGTCAAAGGCCAACCAGATTCAGATGCCACTGCTGGAAAAGCAAAATCTATAAGCTGGCATCTGGGCTCTTCATCTGCCAAGCTTGTCCCCTGAGTAGTTAAATTGTCTGGCTCCTATGCATGAACTGACAGGGCAAACAAACCAGAGTGGCCTATGTTTGACATCACCAGTAACATAGCAATGTCAGATCCATCTTCAATGGAGTATGAAGACTTCTCAACTCTCACTGATCACCTGCGAGATTGAAAAAAATTCTGAATTTAACATGCATCTGATTTTTGGCCTCCCATGTTCTAAAATTGTTCTTGTAATGAAACAATTTCATATGAATTTCAGTAACCTTCCTTTTTTTCTTTTTTTCCTAAGAATTACTGTTGTTGCATTTTGTGTGCCAAAGGCAATGGAAAAGCATATTGTTCTTTATAAAACTCTGTGCTTCTGCAGAACTGAAATTTGGATTTTTGAAATATCTACATTTGAAATTCATCAGTGTCATAAAAATCCCAACCCTCTCAAATATGAGGGTAGATAAAATTTCCTTCTGTTAAAGGAGGTTTAGATGAGGCAAGAAAAAAAAAGACATCTAATTTCTTTACAATGGGGTTTGGATTTCTTCTTGTATCACATATGTGTAGTGACATGCTTCCAGAACTTTGGCCAAAAGTTCCCCATGCCATATACAGTCATGGAGCTGGACTTTCCAATGGGAAACATCTGTATTAGAAGCTGTTTTACAAAAGCAGAACATTAATTTTTCATACAGGTAGTTTTCATAACCTTTCTCGTACAAATTAAAATTTTGAGAGGGAAAACATATTGCCTTTCAATCATTAACATCACAGCAGAAAGCAGAACGCTTCTTCAAACATGGTGAAAATGGTAGCGTCAGCAGTTACAGTCTGCAGATTTTGTAGCTGGCCAGGATTTGTTTATGTCTTCTCTACCACAGGAAGGCTTTTTCAGAACATCCGTTCTCTGGTTGCAAAAAACCATCTAATAATTTCAGCCCATACATTTTCATGAACATTATCTTTAAAGACTTTTATTTTTTCTTCAGTCAGTCTTTCTCTGTCTCAGTTTATCCTAATTTATAGTAGCTCTCTGAGCTACTTCCTCATGTGTTCATCCTTTCTTTTCCTAGGACAGTGATCCCAGCTCTCTTGGTTTCCTGCTGCAATACAGGTTTGATTTTCCTTATTGCTGTGCATTCTGAGTTCTGGCTTGAATTCAGCTCTCCTGAATGTGCATGGCATGAATAAATGACCGTTTCAGCCAAGTTCTCCATAGTGCTGTGTACAAAGACATTAATATCTACCCATCCAAGAATATGTCTTTTTTTTCCTTTTATTTCCCCCTAAAATAGATCAGGTTCACGTTGTGATGGGTAAACAAGCACTGACCTTGTTCCCCATTTGATTAAAGCTTGATCGGTCCTTTTTCTTATATTTCCTTCTTCCTTATATTCCTGTTAGGCCCTAAGGGTGAGGTCCGTGTTCTATGACTATTTGAATTTCATCCTATTCCCCTTACTCTTCAATCTTCTGCATTTGCTAGGCAGAAGAGCAAAGCAATGCTAGTGTCCTGCTTACAGATAGATCATCCTCTGTATAGAGCATGTTTTCTCAATTTGTATCATCAGCTGTTTCAGGAACAAACTATTGTTTTACCAAAATCTTTTACAGAGCATCCAAGCAGCTCAATCAGAAGGCTAGCCTTAGGTTTGTCACCATTTGATCCAATAATTTCCCTGTCAGTAAAATTTACTGCCGTCTGCATTACAGCTTTTATCCTGTTTTTTACTATCTCCCAACTTCTCTAGATGCTTAATAATTTCTGATATAAACCCAAATTCCATATTTAACTAAGTTCTTACTTAAATGATATTATGAAGACCTGGGATAAAGGGAAGTCCTTTAAAGTTATTTTGTTGACTGATGAAAATTCATTTCTTTATGAGAGGAAAATGAGTATAACAGAGATAAGTTATTTATTTTGCTTGTCACACACTTTTCTCTGACAAGACACTTAAGGTCTGTGTTCTGGTGTCTGATCAAGTACTGTTTTATTGCATTCATCTTTGCTGCAATTATTTTGTGAGGCTGCATGCAATAAAAGTTCTCTTCAGCATCCCATGATTTGCAAGAGAAAGTGGCAGTATGAACATCTGTTATGTGTCAAGAACCCTTCAGAAGATTTGAGATGGAGGCAACTTAAAAGTGTGGTATACATGCTTTTCCTCTCTTGAAGAAAAAATGATGACATTTAGGTATTTGAAAATAAGTAAATGAGGTAAGTAAATTAAATTTAAGAGAATTTCAGTAAGTTTCATTGAATCAAAATTCTTTTTTTCCCCTTGGGGGAAAAAGAAAAGCCAGTTAAAGAAAGTAGTATAATTGTTTACATTTGAAAAGAGTTTTTCAGTGCCACTTCTGACAGGTTTTACAGTACGGGCTTTGGTAAAAAGTACAGCACTGTCTAGAATAAACTCTCTTTTTTCAAATTCACTTTTTAAAATTTTAACCAAATTATGTGATAATAAAAGAAAATATATATATAAAATATGTCTGAGAATCATTGTTGATGTGATTCCAGTACTTCAGCATATTATGTTCATTTCATGCTGGATATTTAATACCATTTGTGTAATCACCCTATAGCGAACTGTGCAATTTCTCCTAAAACAATACATCAAACCAGCCTTAAAATATTGTTCTTTAAAGTGGGCTGTGACAAAGGAGAAGTGATACAGATAGAGTCATGTCATGGCAGGATGTGTTTCAGCATGTCCAATAGTAAAGGGATATGTAAATTCTTATCATTAGCTGTGAACTTTTTGAAGCCAGGACTTGTTCTTGATGCTCTATGAAGACCCAGGTACATTTATGGAATCATATAAATGTATCAGGATAAAATGGGTTAGGTTGAGATTTTGTTCCCTTCACTTTTTATCTTGGATTGATTACTTTAAGTTACTTTCTTGCTAAAGCATCCAATTACTTTCCTCATTTACCAGAAAAAAACAAGAGTAAATTAACTTATTGAAATTGCAGGGTGGGGGGTTGTCTATGGGATTGCAGACACAACTGGTTTTCCCTTTAAGATTTAATTTTCCTTTGGCTTACCTTATTTAAGGGTTCCAGTATTAGCATTTATATACTAAGGTATTAAGGGTTCTACTAATCTAGCTTGTGAAATACCTAATTTGTTTAACTTCAGTGCACAGAAGCACAAGAGAGTTAACGCAGGGCTCTCATATAAGTTTTACAACTTGTGACAACACAAAGCACCTCTCAGATGTTAATACGCTGTGGGGCTTTAAACCTCATGTATTTTGCAAATATGACCTGAAAACAAAATTCTGCTTCTTATAAGTTTAAATACTCCATTTCTTTCAATTTTGTAATTTAAAAAATAACTAGAATTTTGTTTCAAATATTAATGACAAGCACTTGCCCAACAGACCTTAGAAATTCATGTCTTACCTGTAAAATATAAACTACTTACTAATGTTAATGTTCACTTATTAATTTATTTTATTGAAAATTTAAGATGCCAGAATTTTCACAATTCATAAAGACAAAGCTTCCTCATAATTTTAAGTCAAATACTTTTGCTCTAGAGTGTTGGTTTTTATCAAATTATTTTTCCTAAATTGTGAAAATAGCACAATAATGAATAAAATTAGGAGTATAAATGAAAAAATTAATATATGCCTCAGATACCTGATTTTAAGTGTCTGTTTTTTAGTTGGAAAAAAATACAAGTTATAAATTTTAAAGACCCATTTAATCCAAACTATTAAAAGTACAAAGGTAAAAAGAATTATGAGGTTCAATTTTCAGATAGTTTAGGATGTGATTTAGTTATAGACCAAAAAGAATGTAATTGTTCAATGCACTAGCTTATTTTATATAAGTAGTGACTGGGCCATGAAAAATTTCTCTGGACTTACTCCAGGAAACTTCTCAGCTATATATAAAAAATGTGCAACAGTTGCACCACCCATTTTCCCTATGGTTTCTATCTCCAAAGAAGGTAGAAAAATTTATTGTCTTATATCTGAAAGTTGCCAAGCATACCTTCCTTTGGGAATCATCTTCATTACTGTAATTCTTAGAAGCTCAAGTCATGGGCCAATACTCCCTGGTGCTAGTCACTGTACAAACAAATTATGTATAGCTGTGTTTTTTCTATAATGCCAGCCAAGACCAAATTAATGAAAATAAACAACTGTAGCCGTATCTGCTGCAGACTAACAGCCGGAGTTCTAACATCATTAGTCTTCTGCAGGAATTACAGCATGAAATAAGTAAAATTATGCATTGAATTGAGTCATGTAGAAGATCTAGTTTCTAGACAACAGAGCGCAGTAGCAACTTTTACATCTTAAGTTCTATATATGCTACCTTGAAATTTATGGCTTCTATCAATGCTGCTTTTTCAAGATTTTTTGATCAACTGTGACTTTCAGGGTAACTTGATATATGAACGCACTCTAATTTTCTGTGAATGTCCTGGCAGCATTAGAGAGGAACCACTTAAGTCCCTGAAGCCACTATCCTGCCCTGCTCCCTGGTGGAGGGAGTAGAGAAGGTGTACCCAAGAAGTCAGCCTTAGCTAGTCAGATTATGCATAGTGTTTTATGGCTCATACACTTGTGATGAAGCAGAAGATGACATCTGATGTCATCTTTAAAATGCAGGTTAAGTTCATTTGAAAGAAAGCTATAAAGCATAACTTAAGAAAGGCTCTGTGTTCTCTCAGAGTTTATAATCATGAAAAGAAATAAGAACAAAAGCATAAAAAGATTGAATTATAGCAGGTAATTAAAACAAAATTCTTGCTGTGCTAGTCTTGTCTGCCACTCCTACTCAGTCAGAGTGATAGTTTATTTAATAAGCAGTCTTATTGAAATGGGTTGGTTAACCACTGAGGCAGAGTTATTCTATAGGAGGAAGCAGCAGAATCCAGTAGGTGATGAGCAAAATGTAATCTTAATCCTTATAGCTTGCTAACAATTGAGCCTTTGGCTACATCCAAATGTACTCAAATGTATTTTGGAAGACATATATATTTTTTATCAGCTTGTTGGTCTTTTTCCCCTTCCTGCTCAAACAGTTGACTTACATATTCTGCAGAGATCTTTTACACAGACACACAGTGACTGCTTAGTTTCCTTTCTCCTTTTTCCACTGGGCAGATGCAAGACGCTACCAAGCCACAGGTAGATCTAGCATGGGCTGTAAAAGTTTTGTAAATATGAAATGCATGAAGCTGTCACCTCCAAGCAGGCATATAGGTAAGTGCACAAGCATTACTTTCAGGTGCAGATACACCTTTAGAAACAAATGCCCTACCCAGTGGGTTCCTGCAGATAAATTCTTCAAGACGCAATGTCTATTAGGTTCTTGTAGATAGATAACAGCAAATACATTTATTGTAAACTAAGTACTTGCCCTCTTATCTAACATTATATCTGAGATGCTTGTGCAGTTTTAATTGTCTTCTCAACACTGGTGTATTTTTTAAGTGCAAAAGTGCACCTCACATAGTGTTAATTGGGAAACCAAATAAACTGTTAAATTGCATACAAAAACTCCATCATGTCTTCTGAAAACGTCAGAATCAACAATGTCATATTTCATAGTGGCAGACAGAAGACAGCTTTTCAAGTAATTTGTAAAATAAATGTCATCATTTTCCCTCTAGGAAATAGCTGTACCATCATGCCAAAGAAAAGGGCAGTACTGTTGGCTAAGGAATATTTCAGATTTGCATTGAAAAATAAATTTGATTTCCAAATGAACAGTAAAAGCATTTAATGCAGAGGACAGAGTTTTGTGTAATAGAAGCTCTCTTTTAGGTAAATTTTATGAAAAAAAAGAACAGTGAAAAGTTATAACAATAATATGTACCCTTCAATACATTTTCTTCAGTGATTGCATAAGTGGCTTTGAATCATTATGCATACATGCAGGAAACTGATAAATTTTGAACAAATTTAATTGAAATCACCCTTGGAGTGAGTCTGAAAGAGGAATTAAATTTAATGGTCTCACAGAGTATAGTACTGTAGCACTACACTGTCAATTCTGAAGTCTATATTTTTTCCCAGTAAAAGATTCTACACCTCAGTCAGCACATGAATGTGAATTTAATCACATCTCAGAATGAAAATCACTTTGCTTTTGCAGTAATGAGACTAAAGGAAGATGTTGAGACAGACAAATCATAAAGTTTGGTTTCACTTTAATGGTGTCATACCAAAACACAGGATTTTTTTTCCCACATTATTTTAAGTGAGTTGTTGCCTTGGATCTCAAGAAAAATGTCAAGGCACTACTTAAAAAATGTGAATGTAGATGAACAATACAGGCAAATTTTGGCGTGTCATTGAACCTGCAGTCGCTGCCAGTGGAGTGTCCTGGTCCTATCTGGGTGCAGAAAAATCTTCAAAGATTCATCATCATCAACACTGTAGTATATATGATCTAAAGATGCATGGTCTTATCCTATATCTCTCATTGTGTTGTTTTTTCTTTCTGGCAGCAGCTCTTGATGGCTTGGAGCAGGATGTTGTAGTAGAGTATTGTACCCCACTTCTATTGGAGGGCAGCAGAATCCAACACTGATCATTTTATTGTTACAGAGGATAGATAGTATTTTATTTTATTATCCTTCTTAAGTATTTCTAACTCTTTTGTGCTTCTGAACTGGTTCCTATGTGATGACCCTTTAAAGTAAATTTCTCATAGCTAACTGGATTCCAGTCTCTGACATCTAGTATCAAACTCCGTAATCCAGTTCACAAAAGAATTATGGAAGCATAGAGGAAGCTGATGTCTGTGAGAAATATGCTTTGACCATTTAGATACTCTGTGCTCTGAGCTCTGGATTTTATGCAACAGCTAACTACTCTGCTAAATTAGATTGTACTTGTGGGAAGCATCCAAAAGAGTAATTTTTGCTCTCTAATGTAACTATACCTCAACTTCTCTTGTGTGAAATCAAAATAGCAGTGCCAGTTCTTTGCAAAAGTATTGTGAAGATAAATTAATTAATCTATGCCAAATTAAGATAAATTAATTTATGTGGTGAGGAATGCCATGGAAAATGCTCATGAGGAAAGTAATAATTCTATATTCAAGAAGGGCTTGAGTTAAAGCTGTGTGAAGAATTGATTTTTCACTTCATTAGCTGACCTGAAAAATTGTGGAAAAAATCAATTTTGGACCAACCTGAAACGATTTTCTCTCATTTTTCTCACGGGAACATAAAGATAGGAAGTAATATATAAGTTTTATCTCAAACAAAATGCAATTTGTCTGGAGGTAAAAAATTTCATCATAATCTTAATTATTCATATCTTTTTACCAAATTGCAGGTACGTATTTGAGGGAAATCATCCTTTCCAGACTAATTATTGAGAGTTTATTTTGAAAATAGACTAACAATTGTTAGCTTTATTTGCTTGCTTACTTGCTTGTTTTTTTAAGCTCCTAGCCCTCTTTCATTGGTGAAATGAAGTTGTGGGTGAAAAAACTATGGATAAAATGGGGTCTAGTTAATAGCTATGATGGACCAGATACGGTGAGCATGCAGATGGCTGTATTGGCTCAAGCACAAAAATCATCTTTCTGTAGACACAACATGGCCATACCTCAGCATCTTCTGCTTCATTCTTCATGATTTTGAATATTCCTGCTTCACCTTTCATAGTCTATTTCAACATCTAAGTGTTGTTTAAGTAGTTGCCCATTCTCCTTCCTAGCCACGTCCGATCAGTGCAGCCATCACTTCAGTGCAAACACTTTAGTGTGCATTAGGGAGGTGCCATCACACGCTGTGATGAGTTCCCAGTGCCATGACAGTAAAGTGGCTTTATACATCATAAAATAACACCTATTTAGTTGATGGCACACAATTGTACACAGCAATTGCACTACACAACCACGTGAACAGTCTTGTACACCAGCCTGTGAGGTTGTTGGTCAACCAAGTATATCTTCCAGGGAGAATGTGGTGTGCCACCCATTTCTGAATGATGCATCTGTATGCCCTCTATATCCCACCCAATTACCAATGTGGACAAGCAAAAGAACCTGGGGTTCTTCAGTCTGGAAAAGTTCAACTTGGGTCTGACGTTAAACTCTCTCACTGGTAAAAGACTGTAGTTTCAATTAAATACTGTAAATATAATGAAAAATATGCTTTAAACAATGAGTGGGTAAACCAAAACACTGGATAGCTGCTATTAAATAAGCACTATTTTAAAACATTTCCAATGACCACATAATGTATACTATCAGAATACATATTAGGGAGATGTAATGAAGCAGCATGGCAACAGGGTTCAAGAACTCAGAAAAAAATATCTCTATGTGCTACTGCGGCTTTTTCTGTGGCTGGTTATTAGAACTTTTTGCAACACACAAATTAGTAGCTGTTTGGATTTTAGCCTTTAGCATTACTTGCAAAGAGGATGGAAAATTTAAATAATTCTTCCATATATCCTTTCTTTTTTGTTTTCAGACCTCCTCATGGTAGTGTTTTCTGCCTCATTGATCAATTGGAACTGTGGCATTTATAAATGTTGATTGGGTTTAACTCATCAACTAAAGATGAACAGCTGTGAAAAACGCTGTTGAGCACCTCCACCTTAGCATTCTTGGTAGACAAGAATCCTTGAAACAAGAAACCACATTCACTTTGAGTGGCAGAATCTGTACACAATCTGCATAATCTTTCAGTCTACCAAATTACCACACCTGTTATCCTCATAATCAGGGCTACACAATCTCCTTCCTGCCCAGTGCCAAAGGCAGACTCCTAGTTAGGAGTCTAGTCTCCAGTGCAGACTCCTAGTTAGCACCAGTGTGTTATGGAATCTGTGTGGTCTTCACAGATTGAAGAGCCACAGTTTAAGTCCTAACTGTTATTTTCATTGCAAGTGCTTGTCCACAGACAGCTCACTTTAGGTGAAATTAATTTCACAATTCTAAATATTTATATTTCAAACTGAATGCAGGCTGCATGTTAGACTCTGAACCTGATTCATGCTATTCCCTACAGTTCTAAGATATGCAAGAGAACAGATGATTCTCTGTGTAATGACATGGAAGATTTAATGGGAAAATATTTTTCCACTGGTCTGGAATCCAGAGAAGAATTCAAAGGATTATGCTTATATCAATATTGAGTTGACTTTACTGTCCTTCAGGCCTGTTGAACTGAAGAGACAAAGAACTACCTGGACTGAGCTCTGACTTTCTTTAGGATAATGAGCCAACATCACAAAAGCTGTCAGTTACCTGCACTGACATTCAAAGATGGAGTTCAGAGATTTTACTATATCCATGTCTTTTTTTTCTTTTTTCCCCCAAAAGATGAACTGGAGGATTCTCAGACTGAAGAGCTACTGGGAAACATTTTAGAGCAAACTCTTTATATGAATAATAATATATTACTAGGATAAGTGGAATTAATCAAAGAGTTCAAAAGGAACTTACATTTCAAACAAAAAAACCCCAAAACAACTACTGATATGAACTATTGATTTCTTAGAACAGAATATTACAAGAAAAGAAGGTGTCAAGATTGAGGCAGGTCTTTAAAAGTAACTCCAAAAGAGAATTCAAGAGTCTTTTGTTCAGTCTCCAGGAAGAAAAATGTGGACTTCTGATTTTCATAGAGGCAAACTGGTAAGCAGAAAAATGTCCATAAACCACACATTAGAAGATGCTGGATGGGGAATGAGGACAAATATCTCTGTTGCCTGGTTTATCATTTCAGAGACAGAATATAGGTAAAGGTAAGTAAAGGCGAGTAAGTAAAATCCGTATCTCTGTTGGGAGGTCATTCTTCTGTATCTCGGGTAACAGAACTAGTTAGTCTCTGTGAAGCTTGAAAATAAGTAAATTAAAAGGTAAATAAATTTCTAGACTAGCCTGTGGCTCGTTCTCAGGATTCTCTCCAAATCAGTCAGACACCCTAATGTAGATGAACAATCATCAATGTGATGCTTAATGAAGAAAAGGTGTGAACATATAAATGGATGTGCTGGTTTTGTGCTGGAAACCATTGATAACTCAAGGATGCTTTTGTTATTGTCAAGCAGTGCTGACCCAGAGTAAAGGCCGTTTCTTCTTCTTCTGCCACCAGGGAGGAGGCTGGGGGGGCACAGGAAGGTGGGACGGGACACAGCAAGAACAACTGACCCCAGTTAACCCAAGGGACATCCCATACCATATGGCATCATGTGCAGCATATAAATCTGGAGGAAGAAGGCAGGAGGAACATTCAGGATGAGGGTATTTGTCCTCTCAAGCCTTGGAGCTATGGTGTGCTGGAGCCCTGCTCTCTGTGAGATGGCTGAACACCTGCCTGCTCACGGGAAGTGGTGACTGAATGCTTTGCTTGTGTACGGGGCTTTTGCTTTCCCTGTTATATTGTCTTTATCTCAATGCACAAATTTTCTAACTTTCAGCCTTCTGATCCTCCTTCCCACGCCACCAAGGAAGAAATGAGAGTGTGACTATGGAGGGTTTGGTTGCCAGCTGGAATTAAACCAAAACAATGTGCTAAGGGAAATTGTTCTCTGCTGATAGTGCAAAACCTGTGAAAAATCCTAAGAAACCTCCCACAGATCATGTGACTACAAAGGGTAAAATAAATGTCCTAAAATTTAGAACTGTGGATCTATCCAGCTCTTGCAGAGAAGGAATTGTGATTACAAGGGAGAACACAAAGAATTTGAGACAGATAAAAAATTTTTTACATTGAAACTGTTACAAGGCATCCCAAACTTTGCAGACCAGTGCAATTATTTAATTTCAAAGACTGCAAACAAATTTTCAGTGTTTCAGGTTTACCACTAGCTCTACTCTCAAGCCACTTAATTCATACACCAGACATCATTTTCAAAACTAGCTAGTTGGAACTTTGTGGCTTGCTGAATAGATTCAGAAAACCATCCTGCCTAAAGTTCCTTTATCCCTAAAGTCATTTAACATTTACGCAATGCTTTTCTACAAAGTCAATCCAGTATGTGAGTTCCTACAGAGAACACTAATTGTCTGTGATCTAGCATTTACAAAAATAATTATAATAAAAAAATTAGGTGGCGGTTTACTGAAGGTTATAATGGGGTAAGTTGAAAGAACCTCGGAATTGCCTTTAATTGGTTTCAGGAATAACCAACTTAGCAGACTCACTTCTCTTTATTTGACTCACTGACTAAGGTTGGAAAAACTGACTTGCACTGGCAGGCTGACTTTGACTGCCAGTATAAATCATATTTGCCTTGTTTTATACTACCTTAGACTTTCTTTGCCTTGGTAACACTTTTAGATGACAAATACTAATGAGACTGAGGGACAGATTTAACACTTGCCCTGGCACATTTCTTTTTAAGCTGTTTAGAAACAAGTTCTATTTCTGAGGTCTTTGAGTAAACATTCTATTGATTCCTACATTTTTAAAGCATAGAGTCATAATCATAGAGTCGATGTTTTGGGTTGGAAGGGACCTTAAAGATCGTCTAGTTCCTCCCCCCCTGCCATGTGCAGGGACACCTTATTCATGCTTAGTGCATATTAGACTTATTTGTTATCAATTTATCTTCTTTTTTATTAGAACTTTTAAGAATTTGGTTCTTGTGGCCTTCATAAGCTTGACACTAAGCTTTAATTAATATCATACCTTATGAAACCACAATTCTAGTAATTTCCATGCAAGAAACAATAACACATAAATTACATCTTGAAGCATGGTAGCATTTTATTTGTATATTTTAAAGAGAAACAGCTGTAGATCTTTTAACTTTGCATTGTAACAAAATAGAATTTTTGCACTTTTTTTTTTTCTAGCTTCACAGAAAAAATCATAGGAGGAGCTGACAAGTCAAAAGTGCTTGCATGATCTTGTATCCTTCCTTATGACAGAGATATAGAACTTTTTAGAAAAAGAATATCATTCATCAAGAGCTACTAAACTTTTTGTTTGGGCCTCACAGGCTGTTTTCTTTGACAAGCCACTTTCAGCATGAAAAGGCCTCATCAAATAAATAAACAAAGGCAACTGTAGCTTTCTTATGTATTTGAAGTCTAAACATACTTAAAGGAAGTTTAAGTGTTTGTTCTGAAAAAGGCATCTGTCATGAATTGTGAGGGCTGAAGGATATCTTGAAAGAGGGAAGGAAGTGTCACAGGTTTGCAGAGAGATTTCTTTCAGGGAAAAGTTTATGGGATCAGTGCTTTTGCTCAAAATCCATGATCTCTCCAGTAGTGTGCTTTAATTTCATCCTGTAACACTTGAAGAGACTGAGGGTCTCATCTACTTTCAACATTTAGAGTACCACTGAAAATTTATTTTGAAAACTACAAGCACTGCTATTCTCATATTCAAACTTAAACAATTTTTTCACAAGTCTCTTTGCATATGTTTTGTATACCCATAAATGCACCTTTTTATTCTTCTACTAGTGTCCAGACATCCTTTCTCTTGCATTATGCTCTTCTGTATTTCTCTGTGATTCCAAACGTTGTTGCAATTTATAACATAAAGTTGTTTTTCTTTCTCCTTATGGGACCTTTTAAAGTTTTTTATTCCTTTTTCCATCTCCTTGGCATTATACTTGCATGTGTACACGCTCACCTCATAATACAATGACTCCACTTGTGTAGTCCTCCCAACACAACCAAATCAAGTCTTAGCCCCCCCTTTCACCCTACTGTCTCACTCTTTTAGTCTACAGTAATGTCAACAAACTATACCTGCAGTGTGCTTGACAGAAAGAAAATCAAGCCTACACTTTTTATAGGTAAAGACCTAGTCTAGATTATACACTTGCTAAAAAAGAAGCCCTTGTCTCTAGAAATAAATTACTACAAAATCACAGTAGTAATTTTCCCCCCACCCATGCCCTTGCACAATTAACAACCATATCCAACATGAAAGGGTGGGTGGGGTTAGAAGGCGTTCTTGCAAAATTCCCATGAAAAATAATTCATACAAAACTACCCAGTCTTGAAGCAGCAGATGAAAAGTATTCACTCTGGATAGATCCTTCAGGGTTTTTTCTCAAGTTTTGGGGGGGTTTGTTTGTTTGTTTTTGTTCATTTGTTGGGTGGTTTGTTTTGTTCCCCTTCTTAAATTTGTCCTTTGTGGTCATGGCTTGGGGCTTGTGTTAAAAAACTGGGAACTTAGCATTTGCAGCTTCATTTTTACATTGCAGTAGCAGATACTGTTATAAACACAGTTGCCTTCTGAGGGGTTACTGAGCCCAGCAGAAACAGTGCAGCTAGTACAGAAACACAGTAAATTCCAAATGCATTACTTCTTCCCTTCCCCTTTCCAAATACAAAACATTCAACTACATTGGATTCTTTGATTTTTGATAACAGGGCTCGGTTTCTAAATGTAATATGCCCCAGGTTACTTGGTAAGTTTTCTTGGCCTGTGATCAGGAGCACACCTGACAGATGCAGACTACCTCTCCTGTCACCTTCATGTAATCCTTCATGTTTTGTATCAAAGAATTCCTCCAGCAGTTGAAAGCAAATTTATCCTCAAAGGTATTTATGACAAATACAATAATTCCTTTTAATGCAGACTGTTTAATCCACCAACCTATTAAGTACAATATACCTCCAGCAAACAACCATTACTTCTCATTAACATATTGCACTTAAAAATACAATTAATCCTTTAATAGGAACCTAAAATACATAGTTTCCTCTATGCAGCACCTCTCCCGATAATAATCTGCAGAAAGTGGTATCCAAAAGTTAATTAAAAGCAAAGTGTTCCTACATACTAGGCTTCCTGTTCAGACACACAATGACTTGATGTTATTGGTGCTTTCACTGATTAAAAGGATTTACAATATATAGTTTTGGGAAAGAAGCTCTATAATTGCTGCTAATTGCCTTCATTTTTAGATGGTAGGATATATTTCACATGAGTCTTGTTTAACTGTGCTAAATATTTTCCAAGCATATATATTAAACTTTTCCTTTTATGAATTCAAAACCTAGCTACAAGTTTCTTTTCTTCCTTACCTATTACTCCACAGACTATTTTGGTAGAGTGCTTTTTCATAGCCAATGATAATTACACTTAAATAGAGAATAAAAATATCTTTTTGATTAAATTTATAGGCCTATGGCTCAGAAAATATGGTTTCTATTCTCACACACACAATGGATTTTCTGTGTCATTGAGCAACAGGCATGATCATGGCTACTTTTCTCCATCTTTTACTGAAGTGTTTGCTTTTCAAACTTTGGCTTTTTCTGTCTAATTACAGCTAATTAAGAATAGTGACAAAAATGTTGTTAGAAAGGTATAGTGCAAAAAATTGAATATTGAAACAATCATATGAATCAAATGGTTATTATTATTATAAATTCTAAATAGGATATTTTATTTTGTTGAATCAACCTCATTCAGTAACTTCTGGCTTCTTGAAGCAGAGAACATCATTTTGCTCTGTTCCTATTTACAGTTAAGCTGCCTTCTGCTGTTTGGCCTCCCACTTGGGAGGACTAGACTAGAGCAAATATAACTTGATACTGAAGGAATTCCTTGTGGTGTGTCCTAGAAGAAAAATCCAGGTACTGAAAGACCTACTTTTTTAACCATAACTCTCTCTGTTTTGAAGCAGAAACCTAACCCAAGGTTTTTCTCATCAAGTGCAGTATATACTACTCAGCAAGAAAGTGGATGCTGGAGATGAAATTCTGTTCCGCTGAAGTTATTTTACCATGAACATAATGAACACATGACATCAGGACTTGGTGCGTTTGTGTAGGTGTTCCCCTGGGAAAAGAGTCACCAGCAAGATGAGTCTCAAAGGCCTCGGTGGCACAGGGGAGCTACACTAATAAGTGGTGTCTCATGCTTTGTTCTTGAATTTCAAACTCTCATAGCCTGAAGCAGTTTTGCCAATGATGATAGACCCTGGCACAGCTTCACCAAGTACACACAATAGGAAAGGATCTGTGATATGGTGCCGAGAATCGGTGCCGAGAACCCAAGGCCCAAGTTAGGTAGATGTCTTCGAAGGGGTCATTCAGACTGAGTCTAGTCTGTCTCCTGTACTGGAAGTCTCTTGGCAGCTGAAGGATATTAGGTGTTTTCTTGGAGTGAATATTCCAAATTAGTTTAATTTGAAATGTGTGCTCTGAGCTTGCTCTCTGTGGTAGAGAGTAGACATTTCGACTCAAGCATATTTTTGACTGTAGATAGAGAAAAAATGCTAATATCAATGTACACCTTTTCATTGTAATTGTTTTACTAACAAAATTCTAGAATGCCTTCAGGTTACTTCTACTTTGCTGTCTGTTGTATTAAAAAAAATTCAAAAAATATGGACAGCTTTCTCAACTATAGTTATTTATAATAATCTTGAGAATTCAAGGTAGATGTCAGCAAAGAAATGTTATTTCTTCTGATTAATAACATCACAGCTCTCTTCTGGCTTTATTTTTGTTAATTTTGATCCTGGGAAGCCAACAATATTCAAATGCTTTATGTTCTTTAGGAATGTATCTTCTTTTATGAAAACGGTCTTTTAGCAACAAACATCCTAAACTCTGAAAATTTTTTTATGCCAGGAGCCAGAGCTATATGAAAAGTGCATGGTTGGCTGATTTGGCTTTTATGTTTTAAAGAGCTGCCCTGAAAACTTTCAATATTTGGCAAGGTCTTCCACCATTTAGCAGATTTCAAGACGCGTTTCTTAAAACATGTTTTCACCTGTTTTGTCAATGCTTTTAATTTTTTAGCATGTGTACTTCTCAGAGACACAACTTGTACAGTAAATGTAATGAAATTTCTGAAATGATCAGGAAGCAAAATATAGAATTTCAAAATGCATCAAATAAACATATCAAAGTACAAATTTTAATACATGTTTACGTGATTAGTAGCTAGTGTCCCCAAGTTTCACAGGAATATGAAGGGATATATATCGAAAAGAGTGAGTTGAAGATTCTAGTTGAAATTAATCTTATTTAACTAACAATTGGCACAATCATACTTTGTAGTCCTGTACGTTTTTTTTTATCAACATTAAAAACGCCTCATGTTTAACAAATTTGTTTCCACCTATGCAATGTAATAATCCTACTTCACTTTTGATTTTATAGAAGGAACACACAGATACTAATTCATATCTGATTTAAACGAACATGTTCATGCTAGTTGAGGTATTCAGTTAGATTTCTGTCTCTCCAGCTGAGTTACCTGATTGAGAATACTTTTTGTAAAGATGTTGATGTGGGAGGTTTTCCCTTTAGCAATTTTACATACAAATTAGATGCATGTGTGTCTGAAAAAAAAAAAAGAAAATGTATACATATATATATATCTCTCAAGAAATAACCTCATAAATTATTTTGAAACTAACAATCTTGGGCAATAACTGTTGGGTATGAATCTGTACTATCCAGTAGAAATCACTGACATATAAAATATCTATATTTTTTATTAGGTTTCAGTGGAACAAAAATATTTATGTAAGAAATGTGCTACTTAATCATTTCTTCATATTTATGGCCTGTAAATTTCCAGTATTTGAAAATGTTCTCATTAAACCACTAACGTTGTAGTCTTTGCTTGAACAAATCTTGTGGTTTTGCAATTTTTTATAGTTTTGCATTGAATTTTCAATTCTAAAATATTTCTTAGCTAAGTCCTTGTGATTTAACTCCTGCATGACTTTTACCTTCACAAAATTAAAAGTTGGGAATAAGATCAGACTCAGGGATTGTCATGCCTTATCTTAGCTATGTGAGCATATTTTAGTAGATTTCTCAATTTGATGTTTCCTTTTAATCAAAGGGGTTGCATAGTCATCCTCCTACTACAGTGTCAAGTGTGACTTATATTCTCATCTTTATAATTAACAGTGAAGGTTTTTTTCTTTCTCCTTTTCTTAATTCTGAAAAAAAGAGGAAAAATATATAATGAAAAGAGAAAGGGAATAATTTCTTTACTTTTTGGTTGTGAAGAAATATGGCTAAAAACTATTTGTAAAGTTAAAAGTCCTGTTTTGTAATCATGTTTAGTCTCAGGTTCTCTTAAAAACTATCCTAAAAGAAGTTACAGAGGTATTTAAACTTGTCATTTACAAGCAGATAATCAACTAGAGATTGTTTCAAATAAGGCTGTGCAGATCCTCCTCATTTTTAAGTTCTTGTATTGAGCTTCAAAACTGTGTCAGATGAGTTTTGTGGTGAGGAAGAAAAGATGTCATTTATATATTTATCAGTCAAATCCAAGAAATTTTCCCCAGAAATCTTTGCAACAATTGTTTAGAACGATGTAGAACAAGATAGGAATACTGACCTATAGAACTCAGTAGTTCTACAGTAATACTGCAATGCAGTAAGGCTTACAAATGCACAGGTTTGCCTTTTAGAGGGGATTTGTCTTGCTACGTGTCAGTTGTGAAAGTTCAGGCGTTAATTCATGAACAAATGCTGGTATTGACAGAAAGTCACAAAACTAAGAGAAAAATATCACCAGATCTTTGCTTCTTTAGGAAGAACAAATTCACTGTTGTATCATCCTATTTATTTTCTAACAGTCTGATCTTTCCCCTGTCTTCCCTTTGGATTTCCTCCTCTTAATCCACAACTTCTTTAAGTTTTTGTGCATAATTTATCAAGAAAATCTCTGATTTCATTTTTTTGTAGTTGAAGAATGAAACTGATGGCTCATTTTCAGCTTTTCAATCTTAGATTCTTAGTGCTTAACTACAACTTTGGCAGTCAACCCTTCTCTGTGTTACTTTAACTAATTTTGTTTGTTGATGCAGATCTGTATCCATACTCAGCAGCATTATAACTAATGACCAATCTGAAAGTTTCTGGGGACATGATTAAGTGGGAGCAGAATGGTCTGTGAAGTTATGATTTTTAGCCAAGGGAAAGGGTTGAATGGAGAAATTTTGTATTGCCAAACCTAGACTTAAAACATTACTTAATCTGGTCTACCTAACTGAATATGTGTTCCATGTTGTGGAAGAGGTAGGTTGAAGATGAGTGGCTGGTGGAAAATCCAGGTTGTGCTTGTGGGTTATCTGGAACTTAGGAGATATGCATCTGTAAAACCACTTTCCACCTTCTTCTGGATCTTGCTATAAACACACACAGCTGCTCTGATCATGTCTTCAACACACAAATGAAGAACAGAGAGCTTGCTCTGAAGTATTTAAGGCCACATGAATCTCACAAGTAATTTAGAACAAATCCCAGCTTTTCAACTGAAAATTTCTAGATAGGAGTCTTGACATTCTCGCTCTTTTTTTTAAAAAGCTAATCCATCAGTCTTTGAGTAATGCTCATATATTGCAAGTTCAGGAGCACAAAAGATCTACAGGACACACAACTAACGGAGAAACGAAAGCCAAGCAGGAGAGAACTGGGAAAAGATAAAATGGGAAGGAAGAATAGACACTTTGCAAAAGGGTTATTGTTTGTATTTCTTAGAAGCTGGTGAGAACAAGGTAGTGGAAGACGAGAATACTAGCATTCTAAAAGGAGAGGAGAGTCAAAAGCTCTAGGAGCAAGGGAATAGCCTGTGATAATTTACAAGCAGTGATTTTTGGTAAGGAGACAGAAGAAGAAATGAGAAAATCTCTGGGTCACGGAACCTGTTCCAAAACACTTTATGTCAGAGAAGGAAATGAACAATGGGTGTTTGGGCAAGTCAAATTGGTCTCATCGAATAGGTGCTGAATTTGGGAATACCACTAGTGCTTAGACCTAGGCAGCTTCCTTGTTTAAACAAAAATAGGTCTGGCAGAGACAATACTGTTGTTCACATGGATATTCCCCATTATGGATTTGTTGAGTTTATTGTTCTAAGTATAAAGTTTTGCATTTGCCATTTAGTGGTTTACGTGTGGCTTTTTTCTCCAACTTGACAAGACCATTTCAAAGTTTAATCCTGTCCTCCAATGTCTTCATATCTGTCACAGTTTGGTGTCATCTGTAGATTTAATAGGCTTACTCTCTGTGCTATCATCCACCATTGTGATGAAAATATTGAATCACATTAAATTAAAGACAGGCTCCTGAAGAGCCTAATTTGATAAATCTCTCCAGTTTGACAGTGAGCCACTGATAATTATTCTCTGTGTGATTTTCCAACCAGTTAGGCTCACCAAACAGCAGTATCATCTAGTTTATATTTCCATGGCTTAGTTATGAAAATGTCATGTGCAACAATGTAAAAAGCCTGACTAAAGTCAGCATGTGTCACATACTTTCCCTCATCCACAAGTCCTCTTAACTTTCATAAAAAGAAATTAGATTGCTTTGACATATTTTGTTCTTAATGAATCTGTGTGGGCTGCTTTTCACCTTATTGTTATTTTTAAGACACTTAGAAGTGTTTTGTATTTTTTCTTGCTGTTTTCCAGAAATCAGAGTTTTTACCTTTGTTTACTTATTTTGACAAGTTGCTGACAAAGTTTATGTTAATATAGCAGAGAATAATGCTTACATTTTGTGGTGCTACCCAAAATAGAAGGCCTTTATCCAGACGAGACTTCTCATGCATATGTGTCTGTACTTGTAAATCTATCTGTGCTGGTTTTGGCTGGAATACAGTTCATTCTCTTTGTAGTTGCTAGTAGAGGACTAAGTTTTGGAGTTGTGTTGAAAACTGTGTTAAGAACATAGAGAGATCTTCTGTATTGCTGAGCAGTATTTACAGACAGTCAAGACCTTTTTTGCTTCTCACCCCACCCCACAAAGTGAGGGGGCTGGGGGAGCAGAAGGAGTTGGGAGGGGACACAGCTGGCACAGCTGACCCCAGGAGATGGAAGCGTTATCCCAGGCCATATGTTGTCATGCTCAGCATACAAAGGGTGGGGAAGTAGGAAGGCAGGGAGATGTATTTAGAGGGATTTGTCTTCCTAAGTCACCATGACACGTGATAGAGCCTTGCCCTCCTGGAGATGGCTGAACATCTACCTGCCCATGAGAAGTAGGGAATGAATGCCTTGTTTTGCTTGGGTTGTGTGCTTGGCTTTATCTATTAAACTGCCTTTATCTCAGCCCACAAGTTCTCTCACTTTTACCTTCTGGTTCTCTGCTCCTTCCCACTGGGGGGAAGTGTGCAAGCAGCTGTGTGGGTGTTAGTTGCCATATGGGGTTAAACCACAGCACCATCCAATGCCCTCTTACCTATCTCCATATTTCCCACCATCTAGTTTCTTCTCTATCATGCCTTTCTGATAGTTCAAGGTTGTCAGAATGAAAGCATATTTTTCTATCCACCTTGCAAAAGTTCCTGGGTGCTTTTGATGGTTTTCACACCCTTTATTTTCACAGTTGGGACCATTAACAGAACAAAAAGAAAGCTATGTCCTTCTTTACTTTTCTAGGGTTTTTTTTCCTTTGTCTCTTCCTCCAGAAAGAGATGCTTTAGACAGATAGGTGCATTTCAGTTGAGACAGCTTTATGTTTGTCTTATGTGGGAACAAGTTGGTTTATGGGACAGAATCAATACTAGAGCACTAGAGCAAAATGTGTAAATTGCACACTTCTTTCATCTCAGCTTGTGTGACATTAGAATCCATTATCTGTACTGAGTTTGCAACAGCTCTCTTAAGTGATCCCACTGAAGAGTAAAAGAGTAGTAACCTCTCTCCCCTGGAACCCTTGAAAGACATTAATTTACCAGTACTTGGTATTAGTTTTCTAGAGAAAATAAGTGGTGTACATGGCTATGAAACTTGTATGACTGTGTTTTATCTCTGTTTTTAACATGCTGCTAAAAGGTCTTATTCCTCTCAAGGGCAACTGCAGTTTTGTAAACAGACTATTGCTAGGGGGACACAATCTACATGCCATCATAAAAAGTCTTTCTTCAGATATACTTCAGATAGCAAAAGTTGGAATTTTGGAAAAATGTAGTTGAAATTAACATTGATATTAAGAAATTTTAACATATATTTTATAGAGAATAGAAACAATTGCAGCATGTGCTTGACATATTTAGTAGGTATTCTGATAAAAAATGTATTTTGACAGAAATGGAGACAGAAAGAAGAAATTGCTTTTCATATTATGGTGGAGGCTGCGCAATTTAGAGTATATACATATGAATCATGATCAAGTTAAGCAAGAGAGGTTAATCATCTCCCAGCATCTTGGCAGATATAGCTAAGTTTCAATGGTGTACTAACAGCAATATTTCAACTTGCATTTGGGACAGTTGAGTTTATATATTTGGACAATCAAGTATGTGTCACAATCTTAAGTGGTCCCACCATAGCTCAGCTCACCACAGCTCAGTCATGATAAATCCTGTGACCACCTGCAAATAGTCCTTTATACTGCAAGTAGGGGATGGGAAACATAGTCACACAGCCAAGCAGAGGTCTGTCTTTGCCCTGTGAAGTGAATGGGAGGACATAATAACATTTATTTCTTATACATAAAGCATAACATACAAAGAGCTTACAAATAATAGATGTGTTTTGCCCAAGAAATCGGTGCATGTGAAATCCATGGTCCAATTCAGAGACAGATAAATTTATGTTGCTTATCGATAGGCACACTGCCATTGTATACATCATAATAACATCATAATGGTATGAAAATTTAATTTTATGTTGATAATTTTACTATTAATTCTTAAAAACTTGTTTTGTTTTTAGATCTGCTAGGCTGGGTGCAATCCATTCGTGTTTCTACATGTTGATACTCTAATTACCAGAAGTTGCACATTAAGAGACTTACATTGTACAAAGACAATATATTATATTGTCATATTAGTTCAGTCTGAGCTATTAACTGAGATGCCAAAAGATATCTTCTCTCATGTTATTTCACATTCGGTTGTGCATACTTTGAACAAGCAGCTACATGCTTTCTTCACTTCTCATTCCATATCCTCCCAAAAAAGAAAAAAATACCCTCTGTGGTCACAGATTTATTCCATATTCTTGTATTCAGCTAATGAATAAATAAGAAGTTTTTTAAAAAACAGCACTCCTCCTCTCTAAACACCAACAGCCAACAAAAAATAAAACAATATTTGTTTAAAACCTTTAAGAAATAAAAGATCCCAACACTATGGTCAATGAACAATAAGAATAATTTTCATAGCTACTGTTACAGGTATATTGCATTTTCTTATATTACAGTATCCACTCACTGTTTCTTCCACTTTGAAAATTCTGATATCGGTGCTGCTTTCTGGGAATAAGAATGGCTGGAGATCATGGTCAGCTCTATGTTAACAGCAAATATTTATCACTAAACTCACATCAGATACAAAGTTTCTCGTGAAGGTATAAACATTTTTGATATATTTTTGTTTATGGCCATGTAGAAGTTTGTCTGGAATCTGTAGTTGGTGTGAACATTATCAGTAGTTTTCATGAATGAGCATGTTATTAAAGCCCATCAATCTCAATCAGAGCTGCTGGACTTTGCTGCAGCTCCTGACTTTTCTCCATCATCAGCTATATCTGCATTTGTTCCAAGAAAGGAGCCAAAAAGGGATATATATAAATAGAGAAACTGGTGAGACTTTGGAGACCACAACACTACTTTTCTGTTTCCATTTAGGTCTAACAGAAGATAGAAAGTGGCATTTCAATGTAAAATAAGTTTGGCCAGCACTATGACTTGCTAGTGGGTTTAGCTCACACACACTCATTCTTTGCACATTTCTAAAGACAAATCTCCGTTGATATACTCATTGCTAATTTAGCTGGTGTCCTTCCAGTCTATTGGCAGAGCACTTTTTAGTTTTATAAAAATAATATGAACCGGCAGCAGCACAGGAATACATGATGAGTATGAGAAACAATAGTTCCAAAAGGAGAACCTCATGTATTCACAAATACAAAGAATGCCAATCCTCCCTAAGGAGAAACCATGGAATCCATCAGGCATTGAACAACAATTAAGGAGCTTCCTATTTTTTTTTTTAAGGGTGCATGCTCCACAGTAACATGTAGAAAAACATCTACATTGGTACTGACAACAGGAGTTCAATAAATTCTGTTGTGAAACTGAGTCATTGTCCCAGGTGCTGGGTCCAGAGACTGACAAAAGGAACTCAGTGTGAGCACTGACGTGTGCAGTGTTTAGGCATTGTGAATGTTTATGAATATAACACAAAAATATAAGAATTTTTGTTTATTTACTTGAAAGCAGAAAAAACATATAAAATGCCTAAAACAGAGAATGTATAGGAGAGGTTTCAGCAAGTCAAACAATTTCTTATTTAGGAAAGAAATTGAAAACTCATATGGCAGATTTCTTTCATAATGTACCACAATTTTTTAATCCAAAATTAGGTTGCAGGTATATTAAGCCTTACTATAGATCCAATGAAACATCAGATTGCCTCAGCAGAGTCCAAATGGTTCTTCAAATTAGAATGAGAAAGATTTCCAGTTGTAATTGCAATCTTCATGTAATCTTGTGAACACGGGCTCTTATTCCTCAAAGAATATTCTTGATTTTGTCATAAAACTCAATATACATGTAGAAATTTTCTGTCCCAATTTCATGCAGAATATTCTGTGACCTTTTTAGGACTTCAGGAAAAGACAAAGGCAGGCTATATAGATCTATAAAAACATATTAGAGAAATCTGAGGACTTTGTATTTCATCTTAAGATTCTTCTAGGAATGCAGTGAACGTTTTTAACTGCAGAGATATCAGATTCACATAATGACATGTATATCTTCATCGCCTTTTAATTTTAATTGTAATGATGGAAAATCTGAGCAAGTCTGAAACAGCAAATAAAATGTATTAACGTACATGTGTGCTTATACTGGGGGACAAATAAGAACTTATTGTTAAGGTGCTGCTTCAGAAGGCAATAATGATTCTTGGTGACTTAAAATTTGAAGGCTTTGAAACCAGAATTTTTGTTCCTTCATAAAGGAACAGGAAAAAATCCCTTTTGCTCCAATATTTTGAGCTTAGAAATACACTCATCCAGGGAAGTGGACTGAGTGTCACAAAATAGTTAAGACTAGTCACTTATGCTTGTTATGCTCAAGTTTCAGTAAAAGAAAACAGAAAACATCTACATTTTTGCAGCTCCTTATATGCATACTTAGAACTGCTTGATGTATTAATCTTTTCATTTTGTACTTGCAATATCTTGGAGAGTATAGATGTTTTTGAGGCAAATATTGTAATTTTTTTTTTAGGTCTTAACTAATATTTGTCAAAGGAAAAAAAGCAACCAAAATTTTAAAGACTTTAAGGAATATTTTTGTCTGCTAGAGTGGTTTTTTGTATCATATTTGAGGTTTTCAAAACATCCTTAGCAGTAGTTGTTTCTACATAGTTGTTTCTACACTTCTGGGCCAGCAGTTCTTCACCTTAAGGTGAAGAAGGTAACTAGTCAGGTGTAAAAAGAGACTCATTATTATGTGAGAAACAACAGGAGGATTAATTGGAATTTTTAAAATGGAAATCATATTTGGGTTATAAAATAAAAATTATTTTTATCATTNAACTAATAAGTATTTAGAACTTAGTCTCCATTTTACTTCATTTCACTCTGATTTACTGTTATTTTTAGGTTTCTTATAAAATTATTCTGGGAATATGTGTTTCAAAAAATGAGATCATTCATAAATGAAAAGGTAAAATATTGTTTTTAGATTCATGAGAAGGCTGTTCAGTTTTAGAAATATAACATATATAATAGAGGTATGCTTTTTTTTTCTGTTTTGCTTTTAATTTATACTTTTAAGCTACTTTTTTTTTAAGGTGGGTGTGGAAATGGAGGAAGTTAGTGCAAAGAGAAAATATTATTGAATGTAGACAATAAGTAAGCTTGAAAGGATCATGGAAATCCGTGTCACACAAAGTACAGCTAAGAAATACTGTGCACCCTCAGGCTTCATTTTCTGTGGCCTGGAGAGCCTCGCCTGGGACCAGAATTTCATATCTCCGAACAATATCTAAGCTAAACCAGCTTTTTTGACCTGCTGTGTTTGAAAATGGGAGCTCAGATGAGATGCTGGTTGTTAATCACTGTCTTTGCCCTTGGAATATTAAATAAAATGCAATGGAGGAAAGGGAAGGAGGGTGAGAGAGACAGAGGAAGGAAGCAAGAGAAAACATCTATTCATTATAGTCTAATAAGCAAGAAGGAAAAATTATTCAATAGATTTTTCACAAGAAGTGCTAGAACAGAAATGAGATTGATTTACTCTAGCAACTGAATCTTATTTTAGCTTCAAACAAAACAATACAACACAGGGAATCAAAATATGTGCGTATTTCAGATGAGAACAAATGAATAAAAAAATCCAGACCCAAACAGTTCAATGACTTATTTTTAAGCATTAAGGTTACAAAGTTAAAAACCAGAATGTCCACATATACAGAAGTCAAATTCCCTCTCGAGTCCCACATTCAGTTATCTAGTTTTACAAGAAAAAATGTGGAGTGACTGACAATATTTTTCTGTGTAAAATATTTTTTCTTTTAATTTCAAAATGGACTGTGTTTTTAGTGTGTATATGTTTGCTATAACTTGATAGAAAAATTCCTGAAGGATAATTTACAAAAAAGTGTCTTTTTCCAAATTCTAAACGCAGAAATTAATAGTGAAAGAAACTTCAATACAATATTGTAATAAAAAAGAAAGTAAACAGAAAACCCAAGTACACAAATAGATCACTATATCATAAAGTTTACTAATTAGTACATTAAATAACCTAAGTCTGCCTGGGATGGCCAGATGAACCTCTTCTCCCACAGAACTTGAGCAATACTGAAGAGAGCAAAAAGAGAATCGATGACATAATAGATTTAACAAGGAATGAACTAAAAGGAGCAAGAGTATCTCAAAAGTGATTTGTCACTATAACTGTATTCAGGTTTATCTACCTTCAATAACTTTTTATTTTAACTTCAGTAACCTTTTATAGCTGTTCTTTTTGTCTCTTTGTTACTGTATTTCCAGTGTTTCTATAACTGCTGTACCATAGCTGTAAACAATGATTTTAAAAGCAGGCTTGATCCATAATGTAATATCCTTTATTTCCATTCTAGAAGAACCACCATAAAATGGTCTCTGCTAGTCAGAACGTGCATTCAGAGAATAGGCAGCTTCAACAGCCTCAATAACTGCAGGTCTCACTCTTGTTTGACTCCTTTAAATATAGGATCAATTCTTAAGGGGACTCTAAATCTGAAACATTCCTTCCCATACAGCATTGTTATATATAGCACTTTTCTTGAGTGCTATATATATTCTTCTTTTCATCAACATTTTAGTATATTAAAGACAAAGAATTTCAGTTACATCATAACATTAAAATATTTGAACAAATGGTAAAATTTTGAGGTGTTAGAGAAATCAAAGTTGTCACATTACATACTCGTTTACTGAGATCACAGAAAGGTACAAACTGAAAATCATTGTAGAAGTTAAACAGGTCTTTAACTCTGCCTTTTGAAGCATCACCATTTACACAGTTCTCTGAACAGCATAACTCTCTAACTGCAAGTTTGTTTACATCTGAAATGTACTATAACAGTCAAACTTCTTTGGGAAGGAAAAGAAAATGTAAATTTTATGTTTAATATCAAGCTGGAAATAGAAAAGAATAATATAATTTTAGTAACAGTAGCTCTGTATCTTGGATAGGAGACAATTACTCGATCCTGAAGGAGTTCTTGATCTTCAATAAGGAGCTTCTTGAGATTTTAGTTTTAATCAGCAAAGTGATTTTAAGGAAAGTTTCCCAGTTCTCCCTATTTAACACTTGTTGATTCAGAACACAGGACATCTCAAAGTATAAAACTCTTTTGCATGCAGAGGAAAAAAACACCCCCAAATGCCCTCCATTTGCTGATGGGGATTCAGCTGATGGCAACAAATTAGAGGTACCCTGAAGGGATCTCCCCCAAAACGTGCTTGGTGTGGACACTGGCTCTTGAGGAGCTCTACAGACCGGATCCTGTGCTGTGATGCTTCCAGATTGTCTTCCCTCTTACCTGAGCTCCAGCTCCAGCCCAAGGCAATGAAGTGACACACATATCCAACTCTTTCCTCTTGTCCTTGACAGCCTATTTTCATCTCTTTTTAACTCAGTTCCTGTTTTAAAACCCAGCTTCTCTTCTTCAGTTGTTCTCTCTGCTTGGTTTCTTGTCTCTTAGCAAGACTGCTTGACAGATGTTTGCCTCTCATGAGATTTTTAATTTAAAAATCTACATAACCTTTGTATTAATATCAATCATAAAACTGAAAACATAAATCACAAATTAATAATTATGACTTAGAAGTTATGCACTCACCTAAGTTTTCATAGTTCCTACTTACTTTTTGCCCTCTTTTGGGAAAAATGAAGTGGAAGAGAGAGAAGGGAAGATAAATATTTCTTTTTCTGTGTGTGAAGACAACTTTTCTACCATGAAAACAAAAATAAACTTTAAAAAAAGGGAAACTGGTTAACATACAGTCTTTCTTTTCATGTTCACCTAACAGTAGAACAGACTAGATAAACACCTGAAAATAATGAAAATAATAATTTTTTGAAGTGCCATTTTAAATTAATTAGCGGTTGTGGGGCTTATGTATAAATATTTTCATGCAAAATGCAAAAAAACAAATAAGTTTTCTTCACATGCTCAAGAAATTATTTATTCACTTCAGTGAATGAAATGAGGTTAAAAGAATATGAACTCTTTATGGGGGCCTTTACCTCCATTTTTGTCTTTCTCATTCCTGCCTAGAGAAACAGTATATACCTCCAGGTTATCCAAATTACTTGGCTCTCTTCAGTTACTTGGTTTGGTAGATCAATTATCAGTGATTCAGGTTCTCAGTGTGTAATGCACAAGACATACCTGAATTCAAGTTATCAGCTAACCTTTTCTCAGATGGATTTTGGCACCTGTAAGACTTTCCATCAGAAAACAAAAGGAATTTTGCTCTATTGTGTGCTCCTGCTGTTGAAAATGCTTGTGAGCTTGAAAGATCAACAAGTTTTCACAAATCTGAACACAGAAATTGCAAATTCTTCTGTAGTCTGTGGTGAATGTCTGAGCCCTTTGTTTGGCCTTGAATTGAAGCCAAACCCACAAGCTCTTCATACACTTAGAATTCTTTTGTTACTCTAAAAAGGAGGGGGGAAAAAAGCGTTTGAGCTGTAAATGTGCAATCAATATTTTTTTCTGTCACTGGGGAGAACTAGAGTGATATTTCTGCTATGTCCTTGAACTGGAATGCTATGTCAGGTGCATCTGTTACTCTTCATTGGGTAGTCATTTGGCTTAAGCTCAAACTGGCAAACTTCTGAATTGATTCAGGACACCTTTTAAGTCTTGTAACACTTATTCCTGGTTTTACAAATCCCCATATGTGAAGAAAAAGCCTTAATGTTTTCACTGTCTTAATGAATTTTATGTTTTACCTATTACTTTGCCTCTGTTCATGCTTCATCATTGGCTTATAGAATGGCTTTTTTGATGATATTTGAAAACAAAAGAAAAATGTACATTTTTAATGTTCATGTTTTTTTTCCCTGAGACAGATTAAATACTTAGCATCCCTGTGATTTTGCCTCATGTTTACTTTTCACAATATTAAACTCAAATGTGTGATACCATCTTTTAAAGCAGATTTTTTTTCCATTTAGCCCCTGAAAAATGACACATGCCTGAGTTTAGCCACACTTAATATACAAATCAAAAGTAGTAGGGATGGGAGTAGATGAGTTTTATTGACACCACAGGACCTGAGAATATCAAATGAAAAACAGGTGTATTTCCCTTTGAGAATGAGGGTAATTGAGAAAGCCTGTAAATGAAACAGCAGTAGACGGGGAAAAAGAGCTAAGAAGAAAACTATAGAAGAGATTAAAACCAAGAATAAATGAAAGTATGTTTCCTGCCTTTTGCACTGCTGTTGGCCCAGAAGGATGAATGAATGAAAAAACAATTGTATCTTGTTGTTAGTCTGTTTTCTATATTCTGACCTCAGTCTTCCAGGTGCAAGGATAAAGGAGACAAAACCCTCAGTTCTTCCTTCTTACACGCAAGGGTGTAAGGTACTGTTGTGACACTACCTTCAACAAAGACCTATGAACTCTTTATCTTTTCATGAAAGAGCCTCTGACCAGACAGCATATGCAAAATGAGGTTCTGGATGACACTTGAATCTAACATTTAAAAAATTTCTCTTGTAAGCTTAGTGTGAAAGAAAAAAAAAGAGAACTGAAAAGCAAAGTTCTGAAAGTGGGAATCTACTATTGAGAGTAAGTGTATTCCTCCTTTGGTTATGAATACCCTTGCAGGTAATGGCTTCAGTAGTACTTGCGATAGTGTGGACCCTCATCTAAAAATAAAATGAAAAAAAAATGCCTGATAATTAATAAAATTACAATAATAAACAAATTTTACACTGGACATTAAATACATTTCCTATTTACATCAGTTTCTATCTGTCATCCATCTTTCAATATTTTAATAAAAACTTTTTAAAACAATGAAAGTACAACTTTACAGCTGAAGCATGATTTGTAATACTTAGTTTCTGTCAGGACAGCTGCCAAGCAGTATCTCTTCCCTAGCTTACTCTGAACAAAAACTTCAAAAGCTACTTTCTAGTATTCAGGATATTTGCACCATGGCTCAAGATACAATCACTGTGGCCTTAGTGCAAACTTCATATGATGATAGAAATTACAGTAATGTTTTTTAATAATTGATAATTAATGTATATTTATTTCTTTGTTGTTATATTTGCCTTTAAAGATTATATAAGTGCATGTTAACTTTTTTATTTTTACTGCCTAGTCAAAGAATTTTATCCCTTCTCAGTGGGAAGATTCGGAAATGGCTATCCTTACTTTATCCTTTATGTGACCCTGGCTAGTGGAGGTTTGAGTTCCTGATTTGTCCTGTCTTCAAAAAAGTCAAGTTACCTGTCTCATCACATGGAGGTGATCCTGGCACTAGAATCAGTGGCAACTCAGTGACCTAGGCTACTGATTTCTCCTGAAATAAAACTGTGGCTACCAGTAATGGAAATCTATCCTCCTCTTTTTTGTTTAGTAGTTCTACTGGTAATAAAAATTGCACAATGATTAAAAGCAATGATTGTATCTGCTGTGCTCTGCATGGGTACCTCTTCATGCATTAGTAATACAAGTATTCAATAAAATCCTCATCTGCTTTCAGCTGACAATTGTTTAACTTTTCTTTACACAGAGGCTCATGTTCTTTTTGCAGTATGACAAAGCTTAATGGAGGTGTTGTGAAATGCTTTCATTGAAGATCTTCTTTAATTATAGATGTCCTGCATGACAAGTTCTTCTTTAGCATATGTTTCTTCACTCCAAGAACATCAGTTTAAGTCAGTGATCAAAGTGTAGTTGCGGGAAAATCAGTATATTAATAAATTCAACCTTGCTCTCCATGAACTTCTGCTGAAATTTAGCCTCAGCTCACCAGATTCCATTTTAAAAAGTTCATTTAAAGGCTGATTCATACCAGGTACAGCCTGTTGAACCAAGCTGGTACAGCTTGGCTTCTCTCCAGGGTTTCTGATGTGAAAGCAAGATACCACTCCTGCAAGATACCACTTTATCTTCTGTGGAGAGAGGTTCAACCTGTGTAACTGATCACCTTGAAATTTAAAAATTTCATTTTAAATATTTTACATTGAATGAGTACCTATTTGGCTTTTTGCAACCCACTTATCTTTCAAAGATTAAAAACATGCTTTTTAAAATATATCAATTCTGAAAATACTTTTTACAATTTACATACTTAAACAAATATTTCATATTTAAATTAATGTAAAGTTAGCATAGATGTTTTTACAGCATTTAGAAAGTAAAATCTTGAGTGTAGACATGTTGAAAAAGTGTTTCAACTATGCTTACTCCAAGTGAAAATATTAATTTACTTTGTTGGATTGAACTAGGTAAAGTGTGACTTAAATGGATGGCACAAAACTGCATTCGTGCCTTACCCACTCAGAGCATGGGTGATACATGTGAAAATGAGAGAATTCAGTTTATTGAGTACTGACTCTGTTTATTGAGTACTGAATTTGTCAGTGATTGAGTGACAAAATTGTTTTGAGGGACAATTAAATTGCCTCTGCCTGTCTACATACACAAGGTATCAATTCTAAACTGAAAAGAAACAAAACATCCTCTCAAATATGGGTTATGACTACTTTACACACCAGAAAGGTTGTATAGGGAAGGATGGGAAATTATTACAGATGCAAAATACATGCTGAAACACTTTATTACGTAACACAGCTGAGCTTACATGTGGTTAGAAACCGATCTCGGTTTGGGAATTGTTTTGGGTTTTGTTTCCATTACTTTGCAGCTTGTAGTGCTGACAGTGAGCTTTGCAGAATGTCATAAAAGGTCAGTGGTGGAGTTAGCTCTCAGCCGTAACTCTATCTTAACAGTGATGTAGAGGTTATAGAAACTATAAATACAAATTTTTTGTGGCAATAATATTTTATTACTTTGCTGGATATTAAAAGTCAATGTATTGCCTACAGATGCTTACAATTTGCACCTCAGAAGCTGTATGTGACACATTCACTAAATGTAGTGGTTTGAAAGTTCTTGTATGCTTGTTATATGCCTCAAAATCCACAAACATACTGAACTCCTCCAAGAGTCTGAGCTCCTCACATCAGTCCAGCTAAAGATTTAAGTTTTGAAGCCCCATCTCAGATCATGACAAATCCTTGATTGATTTTGAGACCGTATGCTGTATCTGTGGGATATAAGCATTGTCAGCTAGACAGTAAAGAAACCAAAATGAACTTTCAATGCAATTTTTTTTTTTATTTAATTTATATGCTTCAGTTTCAGCACAATTATGCTTAGGTGCTTGCCAACAAAGCACTTGAATAATAGAAGTTGGAAGACAATTTCAAAAAAAGATTATTTCTCATTCACCCAGTTAAATTCTTACAGGAAATTTTGTGAAGTCACAGGTATAAAAAGCCCTCCTACTTACTGATCACATTTGTATAAATCAAGCACAGATTTATATAGAAACAAAGCATTAGGAAGTTTAATATAATATTATGAAATCTGAAATCAATTGAGTAGGCAAAGACGGTTTTATTTTGTCAAACAGCAGAGAATATCCTTTTTTGGTATAAATTGTTACTGCTATACTGACCCTAGTAGACATATCCAGATTGAAAAAACTGATTCTGTGAACTAAAATGTTAAAAGACCAGAAACCTATTTTAAATTTAGCATGATGTAGTTCATCTTGTAATCAAGAAACAGCTTGAAACACAGCTTTACTGTCCAATGGAAATTCCAGTAAGAATATTTTTAGTAATGTTTCTCACAAAATAAAATACAGACCTGAGAAAAAGAAAATCAAACCTTTGACAAATTAAAAAGCTGTGAGAAAATTCAAATCAGAAATGTTGACATATTTGTTTGTAATATTTTTTATTTACACTCCATTTTTCTTCATGCTTCAGTTGAAACACTTTCAAAAAACAGGCGTTGTATCCTCAGGAACAAGTATGTGTGGTCAAGGGCAACTGTTCAATTTTGGGTGGGCATATGAGTAAACTGGAAGTGGTCCAAAGGGCAATTTCTTTTACAAGATCTTAAAGAGACTTTAGCACTCATGAGGGTTTTTGCCCTTTTTTTGTTATGTTCTTTTTTGTTTTTTAAGTCCAGGCTATATTCCCTTCCTAAGTGAAACATAGTTTGTAAACTTAAGCTTGAGCCTAAAGTCTTAAGGACTTTATTACTTCTTTTCCCATTCATTTCCTTTTATGCACATTTTATGACTGAAGCCTGTACATATTGCACCTCTTCACTGGGAACTTTAGGAAAGAACTATCTTATTTAATCTAATATTTTTTTGAACTCTTTTAAGAAGATGTGGAGATGTAAAGAAGGTCAGAATTGTCATTATAATGACAAAAGCTAGCTAGTCACAAGTGGCTGGCTCATGTGAAAGGCTCATAAGGAAAAAGACAGACAGGTTCAACTAATGTTTTTTTTTGTTATCCCTTCTTCAAGATAGTTTAGTGTAATTTAGAGAAAGAATATATAAGGTTTACCAAAGTTGGAAATACAGTTGGTGCTGGGGTTACCAAATGTGGTGTAAATGGGAACTTGTAGACAATGCAGTTTGTCAGACCTCTTGAACCTGTTGATTAAAATCTCGTATATTTTCCACAGATAATTATTTTGTGTCCTGTACTGACAGCAGCCCTCAGTTTGATCACTGTGTTGGTTCAGTCCATCCTGTTTAACCAGAAAATTTTAAATATTTGATCTAATCAGGTTTTTTAGAATCTGTCTGTATAAGGGATGGAGAGACATATATCTTCAGAGGTAAAATCATACCAAACCTAGGTGGAGTTTCTAAAACTTTTGGATGCTTTTTATTTGAAATAACAGTGAAGGCCTAACTTACATAAAGCTACAGTTGGATAGATGAGCACCTATACTGGTGATATGTTAGAATTAGCAGGTAATGCTGCTCAAAAAAAGAAAAACAAAAAAACCCTTAAATGTTCTGTGATTGATTTTAAGAGAAAATGTCCTATGTTAACTTCTTCAGATGCCACACTTTTCTCCTGTTCCTCTTTCCAAACAAGGAGACAGGAGAATGCTAGCATTTCACATTTCCCATGAAATATACATAATATATATGAAATTTATGCTGTGTTTTGCATTTGAAGAAACAAGATCAATTAAAGCAATTATTCAAAGTCAACTTTTAGTGACATACTTTACAGAATTATGATTAGTCATCATAATCATTATGTTTCTCTGAGTAGATTTTTTTTCTAAGACAAATACACTGAGTCATATTTGTAGGCTTTTGGTGAATTAGTGAATTTATGGCGGTTTTATTACTTTTACAAAATATTTTTTTGTTTGAAATGGATTTCAGCTGTAAATTATGGCATGAATAACTGTAAAAATCTATCCTTTTAATTCTCAATGTTATTTTTGTTTGGTAGTTTCATTTTTCACATCTGTGTACTATACCAGTATGTTTGCTTTACAAAAACCCTCGAAGTCTTGCCTCATTTTTACATCAGTATAGACCCAGTCAACTTTTTGGAGAAGGATATTTTTGCTCTAAAGAAGCAAAAAAAAAAAAAAAAAAATTTTTCATGTTTTGACCNAAAAAAAAAAAATTTCTTCATGTTTTGACCACAGAATTTCAATCTTTGAACTTCATTCAGCGTGTTTCAAAGGAAGCCAGCTCTCTGCGTCCTCTGTATTTCTAGTGTTTTGTTCTAACAAGTACCATCCTCTTATGCCCCAACAGTCCTCAGCACAAAGTCCAAACATCTGAAAGAACAAGTACTTTGTATTCTGCATATGTTTTGTTGCTTGTGTTTTTTATATTTCTCATGTCTGATAGTTCTATTAAATGTGTTAACTTCAAAGGAGAAAAGCTATTTTAATAACATTTAGAATGGGTAATTAGCTTAGCACCACAATATTAGGAAATTTGATGAGTGATTTGTTTGTGTGTTGATTACAACTTTAAATATTTTTCCTTGCAGTCAAATACTTTATTAAAACTGCTCTACATTTTTTCAAAGATTCATTTTATTTAGTTTGATGAGCAATTATTACTTCTAATACCCTTGCAAAATATTGTCATTACATGCATGATCAAAATATTCTATGCTGCTTTGATGTAGCATTTGATTCCTCAGCTGAAGAATCACTATCTAAATGTGTGAAACTATATGCAGTTAATGCAAACATGGACAAGAAAGAAGGATTGTCTGTCTAAAATACATTAAAAATGCTTACTTATTTTACACGTAAAAGCATTAGTACAAATTAGTATTTAAATGGTTTGGATCTGATTTACAGGGAATTGTTTGCAAGAAAGCTTTAATGATTTAATGATACACCTTTTCCATTACCAACTTTTTTTCCTTGGCAACTGTGCTCTGTACATGCATGACAAACTCCAGTGTATATGTATTCATGATAAATTGCTTATACACATGAAATCCTAAAGCCTCTTGAAAATTAGGTCAGTGTGAACAGACAAATGCTGGGTGTTACAGAGGTTGAACCCTGTGACACATTTGTCTGAAGAAGAATGTGGGAAATAATATGAGAAAAACTACAAATGTTTTCAGATCCTTTTTTTTTCTTTTTTTTTTCTTTTTTTTTTGGTATGTACTTTCTCTTTTCCAGTTTTAAATCATGTTTAATAGATTTTTTTTTTATTTTATTTTCCACAGAAAACAGGGACAGTGTGCTTTTAAATCTAAAAATAGAGGTCTCCTATGAGCAGTGGTTTCCTTTTACACTCTCCTGCAGTCTCTGTTTCTTCTCGTGTTCCCCTTCCCTTCCTTCATAATTGTGAAAAGTCTCAGAGAAAATATTTTTACTATTTTTGTTTTTCCTTGATCGTAACAATAGTTTTCACAAAGCTGATTCCTCTTGCATTTTCATATTTTTGCTTGTACCTTTTTCCACCTCTATTTAATTTCATTCAGCCAACAGCAGAATACCTTTCCCTTTATGTTCAGTCAGCAGACTGCAGAGCAGCAGCAATGGTCCATCAGTGCCCTCCATTTCTGACAACATGTAACAAGTTGCTTTTTCACAGAGTTTGCAGTGCAAAGAAAGAACTCTTGCCCTAAAAAGACCAAAAAGGCTTTCAAAATCAAAAAGCAGTCTTTTAATAAAAAAGAATGACAACAGACCAATTTTAAAAATTGAGAATACTCATCAGAAAACAAATATTTCCAATTAAGTACTCTGCCTGCTGTGGTCTTGCAAGACAGGTTCTTGTTTCCAGGTCTGCTTTCATTCAACTCAGGGGCTTTCTGAGATGAAACAAAGTCTATAATTTCTTCTGTCCCTAGAATACTTCTAGGGGAAATGTTTAGTCCCTTTTCCTTTTAGAGGTATCTTTGTCTTTTTCTGTGTTGCATAATCTAAGGTTTACATGACTCTCAGCCTTCTCTTCCTGAAGAGTAAGTTCCTCACAGGATATGCAGAATCAATCCTTGGCATCAGATGGCACCTAGCACAGGATCATAAACTCATAAAATATGCTGAGTTGGAAGGGAGTTAATTGTTTCCCCTTTTAAGGAGGTACATGAAAAAAATGAAGACTTATCAACCCTGTGCCCAGCACAGCCCCAAAATATAGTCCCATACTAGCCACTGTGAAGAAAATCACCCCAGCCAAAAGCAGCACACTGAATCCTCTTCAGAAGTCTTGCATTAATCCACAGTATTTAAGATGAATCTTAGTGCATGCTGAAGTTTGTGCTGCTGTTTCACCATTGTTGATTTCCACATCAGTTGCTGGCATGTCATACATCAACAGTGCTGTATCTTCATCACATAGTTGATCTTAACCAGCGTATGGGAAGTGGAGACTCATTCTTGTGGTCAGTCAAGTAATTTCATCCACAGTTGTCCTTCATCAGACTCTGTATAGGTTCTTTCAGCGTGTTAAAATGAATAGATTCACAGGTTTCCCTCCTTGATCTCACACAAAAGCTGCTCTCAGTGATAGAAGCATGAGGAAAATATTTCTAAAATGTAACATCTAACTGGAACAATTGTTAATAATGCATACATTTTTAAGGATGAATGATAGCACCATCTGGTAGAAAGAGCATTTTTAGATCTGAAAACTATTAGAAGGTTTCTAACAAATGCATATTTTTATATTTTATTTTCAATCATTTGATTATCCATAAATATGCTGCTTTGCCAGAATGTATATCTGGCTGTTCCCACTTTATACCCTTATACCCATTGTTGTCACGTGGTCTTAATCAATTCAGAAGAAGAAATTTTTCAGACAGGAAAATACAGTGTAGGAATTTATTGTGGGATGTTTGGGAAGATTATCAGCAGCCAGAAAATATAGTATGATTTCTACATGCAAGGGAGGCAAGTTGCCAACTCATCCCAATGCAAAAACCAAGCTCCACACTATTCTCTTGCTCTGTGTTCCCTACTGATTATACAGCACAATAAAGCACTGACTAAAGGCTTTGCTGTAAGCAACTGCTAAATGTTACATCATTGCAGATATGATCAAACTGAATTGATTTGTCCATAATTTATATTATGAAGCAGTCTAAAAGTACATGATCCAGATTCTTTTCACTGAAATTAGACTAGCAAGCTGAAGAAGCTCACCAAATATTTTCCAGATGGTAAAAGGCATTTGTATCATTAAATTTAGCTAGAATTAGAACAAAATAAAAACTTAAAATGCATAAAGTGTGGATTTTTGGTCCTGACTCGAGCTGTTTGCTCGAAAGATTTACTCCTTTTGCACCACAGGACTGACTAATAGAGATATTTCAGGTTCAATTTAATTAGAATGCATTGGAACAGTATACATTTCTCCTCCTGAAAAATTTACGTGTAACAATTCATATCAGCTGTTCTAATATATCTTCCAAGATATTTTCTAAGGTCTTCTCATCTATTATTTGGACTAATTATTACCCAATTAGAACATTGGCACAGAATTGGTTCTGTTCACCATTTAAGGCTACAGTAAACATGGAAAGAACATTGTTCAGCCAGCTCTACGAAAATTTTGTTCAAACTCCTCACCTCTGAATCCCCAGCCTGTTATTCAGCTGTGTTAAAAATGCAGAAAGGTTCGGGAATAGAGAGAAGTAATCCAAGAGCTAGATAAGGACACAGCTCTGCCTTTGGGTAAGTCAGAAGCCAAAAAGTACCTAGGAGAAATGGGACAGTCAATGAGTATCATAAATTTATTTACAGCAACCTATAGGTGGCTAGGAATGACCTGGGTGCCTTGTGATATAAAGGGGGCACATAAGGCCAATGGTACCAAATAGAAAAGGAAAGGTAATGTAGGACAATCCATGTGAATCCAGATTCACTAATTTCACAAACTCACAGAATGTCTTTTTTAATAGAAATTAGTATTTTCTCTTCCTTGGGTTTCTAATACAGTTATACAGACCACTTAGAAATTCCTTTTACATTCCAGTAACTGAATTTAAAACTCATCTCTGAGGTTTTAGTCCTCATCTAGTATTAGTTGAAAGCATTTCACCTCAAATAATCAGTCATTTTTAGACTTCTGTTGAACTTATGCACCTACCAGGAGAATTTCACCCCCTTGCTCTACAAAAATTGCTTCCTGATAGTGTTTCTTGAGTAGGAGAGTCTACCTTCTCCATAATCTGTATGTTTGCAGTTGTGGTAGTTAACAAGGAGGGTTCATCACCTGACTTTATGTAGTATTTGTTTCTATTTGTCCTCTTATTTTTGTTTCTCAAGAAAAATTATTGCTAGACATACCCTATTGAAAATGAGGAAATTCATTGCCTTAGTATGGTAGAACATTTTAATTTATAGATTTTAATCAGCTGTCTGATTGTTCCTTAGATTTACCAATCCCTGTTTCCAGCTGGTGTAAGTAACAATCAAAAGTTTCATAGTCAAGACGTCTGTATTGTATACTGTGATGCTAAACCCAATTATCAATGGATGCAGAAAATATTATATTATCAGGGGTATTCCCTGAGTAACTCTTTTCTAATAAACTTTTAAGGTCAAAACAGTAAAACAATGATGATATTTGACCATATACTCTCTGCTAACAGGTCACATATATTTTCATCTGCTGTCCGTCTTCCTGTTTGGAGTAAACAAACATCAGAAAAGTTTCTTGGGAACAAGAAGGTAAAGTAATTGGAAGAAAATCTACTATGCTGACTTACAGCAATAGTTATCTCATTAGAAGTGGTTCAGATTGTAATAATCTCAAAAATGTTCAGATTATTCTTTGGATGAATAATGAGTCAGGGAATGGAAAATCAGAGCTTTCTTCTGCACCATCCTATGAAAACTACATTATATGTCTAAGGCAATGTAGATTCTGGACATGAAGATACATATGCTTGTGTGGGGAGAGAGAGAGAGAGAGAGAGAGAGAGAGAGAGAGACAGAGAGAGAAAGGTACACACAGAGAACGCAAGAAATGATGTTTTTAAAGTTCTATCTCTTCATTGTGGCGTCTTAAACATTCAGGCATTGGGCTACATGAAACACTGGGATAATGTATCTTGGCAGTACCTCAGCTGAACCACTGACATTTTTTAATGATTGTTTCTCCTGTCTGATATAATCTTATTTGATACTTTCAACAACACTTTAAGGACTCTTTTGTAGAAGTTTCAAATCTTGCATCTGGGTAACTTACTGAAAATGTAACCTGACAGCGGAGTGGAATCTGTCTTTGCTTCTTTTCGTAAAGGGATCAATAGCACTTTACACCTAATCTTTATTTCAGCTTTTAGGCTTTTAATGCATCATTTGCTCCCTTTTGACACATAGGGAGAAAAAAAGTGCTACAAAACAACAATATAATTTTTCCTTCAATATAATTGACAGGAAACTTTTTCTTTAGCTCTGCGGAAAGAAAAATCTAAGAGTTAGGGTCACAGAAAACATTTATTTTGTTTCTCAGAAGACTGGGCAAAGGAAATGACTTTTCAATCAATATAAAGCTAGTCAATCAGAGAAAAAGACAAAAAACCCACAAAAACCAGTACAGAGGAAATTGAAGGGCCTTTTGCACTCTGTGCACAGGGTTGAAGGAAGTATTTTCCCTAGACTATGCATGAGCAACTGCTCTGCTAGTTGGCTTCCCCCATCTGAATCAGCAGGAGCCAACATGGGCAGAAAGGGAGACAAAAGATGTTGTGGGTCATTGAGTCAACCAGGCTTGTCATCATTAAAGACTTCTGTTTAGGGTCTCCCTCTGTTCCTGCATGCCACCCTGACGACTGTGGAAGGGGTGCTTGACATTTGAACTATGAAAGGAAGTCATGGTCTGGGAATTTTTGTCAAATAAAAGAATCATAAAGAATATTTTATTCAAACATGTCCTAGCTTTCCACTAGCTCTGTTAGTGAGTGTGCTTTTTTGCTTTTTTTTTCCTTTTTTTTTTTTTTTTTTTTTTGGGTGAATGTTTATGAGGATTGGAATGTCTCTAATTATTCAAATTACAAACATACGTAGATGGACATCTCAGTTACTTAGCACACTTTGGCAGTTTTACAACAATAAAAACAGTGAAAAAGTAAGTTCATGCCAGTGAAGCCAGAAGTCTCCTCATAATTAGGAACAAACTTGAAGGTGAGAAGAAACCAGTAAGTACTATTTCTGCAGAAGATAACTAGCAGAACATATTATCAGACGCAGCTAAAACTATCCAACCCCTGAACTATATGGTGTTTCTTATTTCCTTTTAGGCTTTAGTTTATTATTTTCAAATACGAGAAAGTAAAAGAAATATATCAAAGAATGCAGATGAGAAATTGCACAGCATCATGGCAGAAATTATGCTAGAGACAAAAGAGAGAATCTCTGTCACTTCCAAAACAACATAACTAGCATTTTTTTAATACCCAAATTTTTATGGTATTATTATTTTACTCATATGTTAATAGGAATCCAAGGCATTGAAAGTTATAGGGCCAATTTTGTATCTTTCAGATATTTCTCTGTAATAAAGATGGTATTCAACCCCCTTTCCTGGAGGCCTGCTTCATTTCCCCACTAGTCAGACTTGAAATTGTTAATGACAAGGGTTTGGAATATAAAATTTTGCATAAATTCGCCTGCTCTTAAATATGACGTTTTTTGACAAGTATGCTTATCTTCCCCACAGATTTTGAAGTAATCTTCACTTTCTTTGTATCAGCTTCACCTCTACCGTGCAGATATCAGTCAATTTTCACCTTTCAGGAGACGGGCTAAGTTCAGTCCAGGGCAGTTATACCGTTCTCTAACTGAGATATTTATGTCAGTCTGCTCACTCAGATGGACTGTGCTCATGGACCACTCCACCACATTTTGCACTTTTTCACTGCCTAGCCTACAGCTGCAGTGTCAGCTACAGACATGGGCTTAGGAGGACTGTTCATTGGCACAGTTCAAGAGAGTGCTGCACACCTCCCCTACATCTCCTCTAATTGCCAACTTCTCAGGCTGTAAGGCACCATCTCTCAGTGCACAGAGTGTGGAAAGAAAGCTTTCATAAAATTCCCTGCATAACAAGATCTTTTCCTCCATGGAGAAAAAAGTTTGTTTCTTTTTACTTCTCATAAGCTAATAGGAAGTTAATTTGTGAGCAGCCAGGTAAGAGTCACTGAAATCCATCTCAGCTGGTGCTTCCTATACACACTGAACAATGATTTACACTTCCACATTTTAGTTAGAATCTTTAGAAATATGGATGGCTCCTTAAAACAACTTTGTGAAGAGCGAAAGGAAACGCTGTACACCACAAAATGTGTGGGGTTTTACAGTTACCCCAGTTAATTGGAAAACTTATGAAAGTTCAGGAAAAGGTTACACAAACACTGATTAACCCTCTGTCCACTAACAGGACATTATGTCCTGGATTAATTTGCTGAAAATAAAGACTGAATGAAACCTCAGAGAATTTACCCAATTTTATTTAATCTATGAAGCAGAATTGAAGAATTCCAGATAAGATACAAGAGCATGAACTAATATAGATTTTAAAATAGAAATGGAGAATATGATCCAGAAGGGGCAAAATTAAGAATATTTAGTCCGTATTTCAGCATAAATGCTTACTACTATGCAGACTTTCTAGCCTAATGCAAAATCAGATAAAAGGTGTAGCTTGAAATACTTTGCTAAGAAAGAGTCAAGAGGTTAAGCAATGCAGTTAATAAATGTAAATAAGCAGACCAAGGAGACTGGAGTTCAGTTCATGAATCCTGATTTAAGCAAACAGTACTGAAGATGCCTAATATGGACTTGTACTGACCAGTTTTTTGAAGCTGATCATCTATCAAAACCACTTAAAACTCTTAATATCAGACACCCTAAAAAACCAGACAATGCCAGGAGTACAAGAACCTGTTGCCCACCCATACAGAAAACTCAACCTATTAGGTGTTCAAATTCTTTAAAATTCAGGTGTTTAATACAAGAATCTAATCCAAGGCTGCAAGTAAACAAGTGTTGCAGGATTGTAACAAATGGTCTACAACACTTATACCACCACATCCTTCACAATAGACTCCCAGGCAGGGGAGAAATTAGGTCAGAAATGTTCTGTCTGAATCCAGAAAAAACTGCAACTGCCAAGAGCAGTGCTTTTCAGCCTGGAAAGAAAGGTGGGACAGAGGGTTCATGTTTATATGTTTCAGTTCACCCTCAAAAGAGAAAGATTTGAAAGTATAGATGTTGGATTGGACATTAGATTGCTTCTTGTCGAGATTCCCAACAAAGTCCTGTTGTGAGTAATGAAGAGATGAAGGTCAATATACAAACCAGAAAGGCACCAGGGCGTTGAAAATGCAACATTTTCATGACCTGGTAGTTTTTACATTAACACTATTGAGTGAATGATCAGAGGTCTTCAGGCTGTTCTTGAGCTAGCACTTCATGGTTCCTCCCTGACTCTTTTCCTGGCCTTGGGGTTTGGTGGAGCTGCCCAAGAGGACCTTGTCCAAGGCACACAGAATGGATCACTCCAGCCATCAAGCACTTGCGCATTGTTTCTGCACATTGACATACATTTTCTTCCATTGCCATTTTCCACCCACCATAACAGATAATACATCATCATTCTGAAAGATTTTTTAGAGAGCTGCTGTCTGACTTTCTTATATGACCACAAATCACAGCACTAACTATAGGAGCATACAGAATGGAGAAGTAATTTCCACAGAAAGAAAAAGTTTCCCCAAATGACTTTTCAAAAAACCATTTTATTTCATTCAAGTATAGGTGCTAGATTTCATTTCGTCTGTGTCCAGGTACTTGAAAACTGCAGGCACAGATTCTTGTGTACACATAAAGAGATGCTTTTTTAATAAAATATATCTTTTTATTTTTACAGTTTCCATAGTTGATACTGTTCAAACTCCTTTCCTAAGAGTACTAAACATTGTCCAAATCACTGAGAGATTTATGAGCTTTATCACTGCTGATAAAGATGTTTGTGAATTAAAGTCCTAGCTTTTGATGTTTGTATTCAGAGTAGGTCCTGAATTTCACTGTTTGTATAATTATATTTTAAAACACTATCTTTTGGAGCCATTGGTTATTTCTTAAAATAAACTCATTGAAAAGGAAACAAACTCTTCCAGGATAATAAACATAGAAAATAAGTAAGCTAGAAATCTTAAAAGCCATTTTTTTCTAACTCCAAGCAATTAAATTGTCATTAAGTAGAAAATACATTAAAAGTAGCATCATATTCTCAGTGGTAAAAAGCATTCTTTCCACCACAAAGTCTTATGAGACACTGACTATTGCATATAATTGATCCCATACCTTATTTCCTTAAATATTTGTTTACACTTGAAACTCATAACTCATTAATAGTTGTATAACTGGATTAAAATTTCAATTTTTTTGAATCTTCTTACCTGTTTCATAGATTATGACCAATTTCAAAAAATGAAAAAATATGTAGCTCTAGAACTTTCCTGTACCTGAGTTATGTAATGAGTCAAGGTGTTAGTGTGCAAAATTAAAATTTAAGTATAATTAAAATAAATTATAATTTATTTTAAAATTTAATTTAAAATTAAAATAAATAAAAATTAGAATTATTGTGCTGAGAATCAAGAGAAAGTTTAGCCATTCATTAAATGGGAGCATGACCAGGCCTAAAACTAAGACAAAATTTAGCATCTCCATTGCCATGGGAAGTCTGGGAATGACAGGGTATTGCAGGAACTCATTTTCTAACGGATGCTGGAGTACCAGTGAACCAAAACAGACTATACACGTCCAGGCAAAAAAAGACAATCTTTCCAGACCACCTCTCTTCCATGGAGAAATATTGTTATACACCTCAGTGACAGCTGCTTACCTTACCAGTCCAAGGTGGGAATGACACAGGAAAAGTTGGAGAGTGCTGGAAGATGCAGCCACAGGAGTGGGAGATATGTCTTAGTCTCTGCTGGAGCCAGCAGGTAGTCACGAAAGTGTGAAATAATCTAGATAGCTTTTTAATTTCCTATACTGAATTTCCTACATGCTGTTTTCCAGTTAACCTGATGAAGTTAATGTAGTTAATCACTTGTGCTTTGATGGAACATAAATTGTCACTTTAAGGTTTACGTCAGTCCTTGAACTACGGACAGAGCAAGTTTTTTCATTTCATTATTAAATGTAAAATTATTAAGCTCTTTTAAAAAGATCAGTCACAGCATCTGAAAGTATGAATTTTTATGGCAATAGATTCCTTGGCCTAGCTATATTTACCAACAAAATAATTTAGCATACAAAAAGCCAGCACTAAACAAATTATGTAGGTTTAATTAATGTTTGTGTGTATAAACCAGAGTAAGGTTCATTCTTCTCAAAATCACATAGAAAGTTCTTTTGATTTTAGTATATTAAAGTGTTTCATTTTCTATTTCATTCATTTTATGTCAGTCTTGAAATGACTGGGCTGAACTGTGGGACTGTAAAGAGATGTACATATGAGTACTGCTTGTTTAGAAAGGTTTTTTCTTGGTGCTTCTTTGTTGTTTTTTGGCTTTTTTTCTCAGCCTACTGAATTTTATAAAACGTTTACTGAGCAATACCCAGTACTCTCAGTTCAAATAAAGCAATCAGGTCTAAACAGCATTGACTCAGGGGGTAGCCCTCAGCGATAAGCACTAGTCTATTTAGACTGTTCTCTATTCTGTTTAGGCGTTTCTTCATTTCAGACTACATGGGGTAAGGGCAGGAGCGAGCACAATGATGTGGCCTCAGTCCTAGGCCTCAGAGCATACCCTGTGACATGGCCCCAGGCTCTTTTCTATTAAGCTGACCTTATGTCTCAAAGCCTTATGACCTGTGACACCACTCAATTGTTATTTAATCAATTCAGTCAAAATTAAAAAGGTGTATTTTTATTTGCCTTAACACCTTTTCTTTCTGGTATTTGTTTTGGTGACCTTTGAGTATTGGATTTCAGCTGTCAATAACACACCGCATGCCAGATTGCTTTTTCTAATAAATAATGAAGCAACTTCTGAGGATTATTTGGATTGCATTGATGCAGGCTAGAAATAGTCTGCAAACATAGCCCAAAAAGAACAATGAAGCTGCATATTCAGAGACCATCTCACAGGAAGCACAGCAGGAGAAAAGGACTGTAGACAACGACTAACACCAAAACTCCTAAAATTTTTATACAATTACCTGTACAGAATCTTCACCTTGATCTTGAATTAAAAACAAAAGACTTTCTTCTGCTTGTTAAAAAACAAAGGTGGTAGACGTCAGCTATAGACAGAGAGGAAAAAAATTTAATCATTTGTCACATTTTGTAAGAAGGCCAAAATATCTCGTCTTTGCCACGGATTAACATTCATTCTATGTGCATATCCCATATCTGGGAACAGAAACATAATATTTTGTTTGCCTTGTTGTTTAGTGTATTATTTTCAAAACAAAATTTTGATTTTTCCCTTATATCATAAATCTTGTTCCTGGTTTCGAGAAGAATATATGGTTGTTATATAAATGTGCTAGATTGTACTAAAGTGTGATAATTTTCTGCTGCAGAAATGTATGGTTTTACAGTAATAAATGAAATAAAAAGTAATAAGAATTCTTAGAAATTTAGTAGCAATGACAACAAAAGATATGAAGTTCTGAAGAATATTTGCAGAGTGATGCATCTTGTTGACTTTCCCCATACGTGCACAAGTCAGGCTCAAAAGTAAGTCAGACAGAGCATCGGTGTCTACTTTCAGAATTTCATCTGATTATATTTTCCTTTTTAAACATTTCTGTGCCATTTTACTCTCTCATCCCAAGTTACAATGCGGAATTAAATTAATGTATTAACTCCAATAAGCTTTGGTTTAAGTAACAGGTAATCTTCATTTCATTGATCTGGTAACTGTGAATTTGAATTTTGAACCTTTCCATCTTGCAAGTCCCCACATGCAGAAATACGTATTTATTTATTGTCGGTATTACAGAGCATTAGGCTTTGAAAAGGCATCAGGAATATGATTTGACAGAGAAACTTTGATTCTCATGTACCTGAACCTTTTTCCTTTCTTTATTTAGAGAAATCCTCAATTTTCTTAGAGTGGCAGCAAAGACTAAGTTCCTAGCTGCTCTTTTCTGAGCCTAAGCTATATTGCACTGTGCACAGTAAGTAATAGCTGCATGTCCTGGGATTTGGCAAGAGCAAGTTTTAATCTCTTTGAGCATCCCCAGGAGCTACAAATGGGAGTGGGAAGAGAGAGGATTGCACCCCTGTTGCCCTTTCCCCTTCACAGTCTGTGATCCCCAGGGTGGCACAAGTATTTTTAAATTAGTGACATTTATTTATAAAATGCCTGAGACGTGCACCACTTTAATGTATTAAAAAATTACATTAATGTAAACTCAGCTTCATACATCACTGAGCATTATTAATTGGGTGTGGGGATGTGTGAAGGGGGATGGGATAATTAAGACACTGTCTTTTGAATACCTGCAGTGTAAGCAGAGGAAGTAACACAGACCGAGCTCCTACAAATGGTTCTTGGTAAAAAGGAAAGAATTGAAGCAATAGAACTAGTGTGATCTTCCGTGTTTAGCTCCGGAGGTGTCTGCGTATCTTTAACTCAGAGACAGACCAGAGCCTGAGGATTAACCAGGTCAAGAACTTTATTCTATAGTCTATGTGGAAAACATAATGCTTAGAGTCATAACATGGCAGAAACATGATCAAAAATATTTTTTTAGTATAACACAGCTGAAATATTAGGTTGGGGAATTTGTAGTAAGTGAAGCAAAATGTGACCCAATGTGGATATGACCCATTCTTTGCACTACAAATGATTGACATGCAAAGTCTTCAGGGCAAATCTTCTGCCCTGAATATTCAGTCTGTACAACTCCAGGTTATGAAAAACTATATGAAATGATAGCAGCTTTTGATCTAAAAATATTCATTCTACTATGTGCTTTTGACAGGGGCTTGGTATATTGGTATGAGTGATAGCTTAAAATTTGAAAGCAATGCATTCTCTGTCTTTGCCACATATTTAAGTGATGGAATTTTGTTCAACTTCACTTCAATGTCTGGGTTCTTTTATGCTACTGTTTCTCAGATGATGCAAACCTGTAGTCCCACCAGGCAGTCTGTTCTATTCCTTCTCTCTCCTCCCAGCACAGTTTCATAAGGGTCCATATTCATACCCATAGAAAGAGCTCTCTGAGGTACTACAGTGGTTTGAAAATCTAGTGTCAAGGAACAGCTACAAAAGAAAAAGAATCTGCCCTTACATCCCTAGCATCATACAAATGGAAAATATGCAGATACCAAACATCAAAACTGGTGGTGCAAATAAGACCAGTAAAACTGGTAAATCTGGAGCAGCCAAAGATTTTCAGAGGAGATAGATATAATGTGGGTAAAGGTTTCACTGAAGAGAGCAGTGACTAGGGTGTGTTAAAAGGAGGCTATTAGTGTGGAGTGTGGTCCAGTTTGAGACATTTCAGTAAGACAGTGGTTGTATTTTTATTTGGGATCTGACTTGTGCACAGAAGTATTGATAACACCAGCTCCAGGACATCTTCTGTAGGGAGGTGGATCGGGATATCGCAGTGGAAGAATCAGATAGCCTTGAGATCGACAGGAATAGAAGTAAGATGAAATTCAATAGCACAAAGTACAAGGTCAGTCACTCAGGGACTAATAATACAAATACTCTGCTATAAACTCTGAGCTCATCTGTCAGAAATCACCAAGAAGAGAGTGACCTAAACTCTCTAGCTGATCACAGTATGACTGTGAGCTGCCAATATGCTGTAGCTGTGAAGAAAGGCAAATGTGTTTCTGAAGTACAGTATGGAGGTATTTCCAGAGAGGGTAAGAAAGCATTAGTATCACCATCCAATACCCTAATAAAACCTAATCTTGAGGATCACGTACCTATTAAAAGAAAGATGAACTATTACTGGAAACAATACGGTTGGTACATAAATATCAAAAAGACACCACAGTAATTTGGCATGCTTAGAATAACAAAATAGACCCTAAAGGAGATTTAACTGTTGCTTCTAAATACATATAAATATAAACGTAGGAGACAGAGGCAAAATATTTAAACTGAATGCCAACTTTGGCATAAAAAAAGAAATAGGTGGTACATTTATGCTGGAAATTAGAAAAAGGATCTTATCTATCACAGCAATCATTCCCTGGAAGAGCTTTCCAAGCATGTAAGGGTGTAGGGACTGAGGAACAAAAAACTAATTGCTTTTAAGGTGGAGTTTGATAAGTGTAAAAAGATTATATGATATGGTTGCTTGCAAGAGCATGGAATTGGATTCAGTCCCCACATTCCCTTCCAGCCCTAGATTCCAAAGCTATGCCACAAATCCTCTGAGCTGAAACAGGAGATTTACACCAGTAAGGAAAACAGATTCCCAGAATTGTACAGACTTTTAGAAGTGAGGAGACAAATATGAAGATCTTTGCGATGAAATTACCTGGATTAGTTCCTGTTGTGTGGCTGAACAAAAGCATCAGATTTTTTCCCAAGCGGGAAAAAATAATCATCGTCTTAAAAAAAAAAAATTCTTGATAGAAAAGTCAGCATAACCGCTGGTTAGTTATTCGGTTAATTGCTGTCACTTTAAAAAGCAACTTGTAAAGGTCTTATATCTACTTTAAATGCTTCAGACTTCCATGGACCTGTACATACAACACTTTGTTAATCGTCTCTTATCATGTGTCAATATCTTTCTATTCAGATTTCTGCTTATTTATTTTAAGGTTAAATATCCTGTTTATTTCTCAGACTAATGGGATGGGAAATCCAACACTATGCCCAAACATGGTGTTCAGTACTTGTACTTTGCTTTTAGTGATAAAGGCTCGATTACTACTGGGAGCTGATGCAACAAGCAATCAAAACCAGAAGTACCCATACATAACATTGGATAGTATTGGACCTTGGTAATCCTTACTTGGCTCTTCTTCCAGTTATGGGATTGTCAACATATGAGGCAGCAGTGGATCTAAACCTATCAGAGTATGGGGAACAACTCTGTAGATGTACCAACTACCACTGCTAACACATTGCTGGTTTTTGAATGCAGTTCCATGAAAACCTGTTTGTTAGTAAGGCTTTCATAACCAGTGAGAAGCAATAGGGGTTTTTTTGGAAATGGATGACCAGCTAGCATTAAGAAAAATCAACGTTCCTTCTGAATGCCAGAAGGGGCACTAGTGTTATCATAATGGTGGGACAAGAGCAAGTGTACATGTAAATGATTGTAGATATCTAAAGCAATGCTTTGTTGTTATCTTTCTCACTGATAGTTTCTTGCAGGTAAGGAAGAGAACTATGGTTTCAATGTCTGTTGTTCTTTCATTTCTCCATGTGTCTTACTGTGCTTCTGTTCTCTGTTGGTTACATGGGATGTGAGCCACAACAGAGACCACACTGTCCACCTCCAGATCTTGTCCTCAGTGAGTTCTCAGAAGGTGAACATCCACCACTGCAGATGCACTTAGAGCATCTTGGTAGCTGTTCTTTGATAGCCAGTTATTTCAGCTGTGCTTTTCAATTTCAGAGGCACCTACCTTGACAAGCACTACCTTAGCCCACAGCAACAAGGCAGAGATGAGTATATCCTACAGGTATATGTGGTATGCTGAATTCATACCCTGGGCTTTACAAAGCCCTGTGTATGATGGTTTCCATCAGAATTACTTTAATTTTATGTGTAACATTTTCTGAGCAGGTTAGATTTCAGTGGCCCGGAGCAGTTCTGCATGAGTGTTCCCTAAGCCTCAGCAAAACTTCTCCTTATTCACAGGCCTTGGAACAAAACTCAAAAATCTCCAAGAAGACATGGTTTACATTACTTTATTGCACTCCAGAAATTTCTGGTTTTTAATGTCTAAAGAAAGTGGGGTTTCTTTATTTTTTTTTTTTTCCAAAATGAAGAAAAAACTGAAGGGTTCTGTTGTTGCCTATAATGGTTTAGAGACAACAAATAAACTGTTTCAAATCATCAGGAATTTTGAGCAAACACTGACTTTCTAGAGATTCAAAAGTACAAGTGTAGAAATTGGCTTGCATTAGGAAGAAATCTGTTACTGCCCTGACTAGATTAACCATGGTAATTGGCACTGGGGTTTTTTAACATATTGTGCAGTGCTTTGCAGGCGGTAGTAATAAATAATGTGCACTTAGCTGCACTATTGGTCATTCGCAGTCCTATCACAGCAACCTCCCCCCATTCAGGGAAGATAAATGTGATTTAAATTAATAGCCAGTCCTAAATAACTCCTCAGCTGGTAAACGATGCATTTATCAGCCCCAGACAGGCAGTGTCCTTTGATTCATGGTCCCCCCCTTACAATGTGAAGGGTGCGTACAAAAATTGTTATTACTTTTTAATAAAGTGTAGCAGTCAGTCTTCAGTCATTTATCAGAAATGGAGGCATTCTGACAAACAGAAATATCTTAGCAGTGGATGAATGAGAGGGATAAAGGACACATTTCTCAACAAAAATAATCACTGACTAAATAATCTCATAAAAGTCAGCTTCTAAGTACCTTGAAATAAATGTATCCAGCTGAAAGATACAGACTCCATGTGCTGTTAAACTAAAAACTAAACCAACCATTACAACACTCACCTGCAAACAAAAATGGAAAAAAATATTTTCATCCTCATTCTGTGTGGCAGTAACTCATATACAAATAGTGGTCAGCTAAATAGCAAATTTCTCAATATATTTTCCTTATCGTTTCTAAGACACTAGCTCAACTTCATTTCCCCATTTATAGCTGTTAAAGCAAATGTGGTCATAAATAAATAAACAAAGCTTGGATATGGATAAAGAGTGATATTGAATCAACTTGTGATATTGAAGCAACTTGTAACCAAATTGTAATTTAAAAGGTTTTATAGCTTATGTATTTTTGGTATTAGTATTAGTATTTTAAACTTTATTGTTATTAAAATTTAGATGTCTGCTCAGGATTTGGCAGTGCAAGGCATTTCTGTGCAGGAAGGTTGCCTGAGGAGATTTAGGGGAGGCCATTCTTTGCAGCTGAGCATCCATACTGGTCGTGTGTGAATGGAGAGCAGAGCATTAAACCTGCCCTTCATCCTAATGATTTGCCCATGCACAGACTTCCGCTCACAGGGTAATCCACATAAATGTAGGAAGGCCAGATCCTGCACTTTTAACACAAACTTTTCTGTGGTTCCTCTGGTAATATGGGACTGGGTTCCTCCTAACACTACAAAATTTTGTGGGGTATTATTGCTCAAAGTGACACAGAGTTTATCCTGTTAAAGATGAAACAAGAGGAGTGTTCAACTGAAGTCACCTGAGCACAATCACCTTCTAACACCGTGCTGAGAGTAAAGTTTTCTAATCATTTCTTACTGCAGTTCAGTGCCTCCTTTGCTGCTGAGCTCTGGTTGCACAGACTACCCCTGTAGAAGGTGAAACATCCATCACTAACACTTGCCCTCTCACTGTGCTCACCTCAGCTCCACCTATCCCTCCTTGCGCTGTCCCCCTATCCATCTTTTGGCAAATCCCACAGGGCAGTGCATGGAAGGGTTTGTTGGCACAAGAACACAGTTGTTGCTTGATTACAGCCATTCTGCTGTACCTTGAAGCAGCAGGGAAGTCCATGTAGCAGTCCACAGCTTCCTCACAGCCAATATAAGCAAACTTCTGTTAAATCCTATTCAGGCAGGAAGTCTTCTGGTGCATCAGTCAAGACTTTTGTTCCTCTTTCTCTGTTTAACTTTGGTCAGGTTGGTGTCACACTTCAGGAAACACTCAAACAAAAAATCATGTAGCAAGACCCTTCAAAAATGGCCCTTAGTGCATCTGTTCACAGTGAAACTACTGTTCATAAATACAGTAATTAATAAATCCCTCCTTGTTCTCATGCTCTGTTCCTTTGATAGCCAGAAGGAATTGCACCTATTGGGTTTAGACAGTATTGGGAATGATCTGGCAACCCCATAATTCACTTGTATGGGAACATCTCCATGGTGCCTGGTCCTCACATCAGCATCAAGAGACAGACAGTGTGCCCATACGAAGTTCTGCTTTCCAGAAATCCTGTGTTATCTTCAACATTACATTTAACGTTTGGATCACCTAAAAAACAGCGCTGCTCTGTGACCAGAAAAATTCTTTGGAAAAACTCCCTTCACTAGGGTATTGAAGTCCACAGGAAGAGATGCAAATTGCATAAACATCTCTCTTTAAATACAAAAATAAATTGAATACTGAGGCATTTATTTTTATGAACTATAACACATTTTCCTCTTACATTAGGGAAATAGTTACACAGAATTTATATTGCATTATTTGTGTCTCATCTAATAAACTGTGTCTGGGCCAAATGTCACTGGATTAAATTAAATAAAAAAAAAAAAAGACTAGCACAGTCATTAATTTAACTGTATTAGTTGAGAATATATGGTAGTTTTCTGTCCTAAATAACCAAATATTTAAGAAATAAATACATATATACATAATAAAAATTAGTGTGAAGAAGTGATAATTAAGACTCATGTTGGATATAAATAAGGATTAGAGTCTTCTGGTGCGAGCAATTGCTCATAACACAATCTTACCAGCTGCAGCTGGTAAGAGTGTGTGAGGCTATAACTCAGCCTTTGTGCTGAAAAATCATTTGAAATAATAGACAGGGTAAAGGGATGAGTATTGGAAAATAAGTTCTGGGCAGTAGGATACATTAAGCTTAGGAATAGTCTGCCATGAAAAATGCTGGAAGTCATCTGAGAAATTTAAAATAAAAATGGGCAAAGCATCCAAAAATGAATGTTGGGAAATTATTCAACACTGTCAAGAAGAAGAATAATAGGTCATATTTTAAGGAAGGCATTAATAAAATAGTTCTAAAATGTCAGGTTTTTGAAAGCTGATATTCCATTAAAAGAGTAATATTGCTAATTACTCTTGCTTTTGATTTCTGTTATGTATTTCTATCGGTGATTCTCCCTCCCCAAATTACAAGCAAGCAGGAAAAGGATGTAAGTTTTAGTGACAGTTTGTGAATATTTGACTGATTTGCCTCTTTTGTCTGCTTCTAGTGTTCATGCTGATATTACGTGCTCAGCTTTTCCCTGAAAACACAGTTTAATCAAGTGGAAGGTGGTGTTTAAGAAAAACTCTAGATAAAGAAATTGATCATGATGAAACAGCCTCTACAAAGTTCAAAATCTACAGATGACCTAAACCTGATTTTAGTTTGTTTCCTTTCATTATAAATGCATTTGTCTTCTGTCACTGCTTCTTCTATGGACAAGATTTTACTTAAATTCACTCACAGGGAGAAGGCAATATGATAAGTTCTAGATCATAATAATTTGTCTGTGTTGATAACAGTAATGTGAACATTATATATGCCAATTATTTTTTCATTATCATGATGACATTGCTGAAAAAGAAAACAAATCAAAATTTTGAATATGTCAGCTTTTTTTGGTTTTATCCTGAAATAAGTAGAGATAGTCTGCTTTTACTGTATAGACATTAACTTGACTGAGTAATTTACAAACAAGGAACTCCTTTCCCACTTTTTTTTAACTCTTTATAGAACAGGTACATGCTGATCTCCTCACTCGGAACTCTTCTAAGAATTCACCATCATTGATGTCTAACATCTATTTTAATATAGAAACACATCTTAAATATGAAAAACAGATATTTGAAGGAAATATTGAATTGTTTTTCTTATATTCTGCTCTTCAGAAAACATCACTCTTTTTCATTCTATTGGAAATGCATTTTTTTTAACAAAACCTTTTTTATTTGAGATATAACTAGTAAACTATTATTCTAAACTTTGTCAAGTTTTCTTGAACATTAAAACTCTTCCATTTAAATTTAAGTGAGTGTCTTCAGCCAACAATGCCAATTTTTGCTCTTCTTTTCACAATCACACTGTACTTGAAATAAAAAGCAAACAATTTGAATTAAAAATGTGTCCTCGTGTATTAAAACAACAACAACAGCAGCATCTCACTCTTTTATGCTGGAATAAATTAGCTCTTTAATTTAGTTTCATGAAAAAAATACAACCTCCAAGCAATTCTCTTGTGTATAGACCAACATTAAGCCTCATACACAGGTAACAGTCAATCCATTAACCTTTGCTTTGAGCTTAACCTGTGTGTCCCTCGCATCACAGTTGTTCCTCCTTTTAATACCTTTTCCTTAATAGTTGCTCACCCACAACTGAAAAGGGCAGAGCAGCTTCTCATGACATTGACTGTGCCACTGCAATAATAAGCTTCTCTTTTCTTTTTTTCCCACCTCCTGCCTCACTATGGTGTCAGCAACCATTTTTTGGGGGGGAAGGTAATCTGAAAAGAGCTGTAGAGGCAGAGGTCATGTTAAACTGTAACGCAAATGTTATTCCTCGATTATCTAGCTGGGGTAAATGTCAACTGCTCCGGGCTAAAGCAATTGGAAAAGCAGAGTGTGTGAATCTAACAAAGGGAGAGAGAGAAACACACACAAGGAAGGCAAGCTGGGGGAGGGGGAATTTAAACTGGGCCTAGCTTGTTGGCTGGGATGTTAAACCAACACTTCTGTGTATCTCTTTTCTCCAGTGGACAGCAGTGCTGTCAGCTGCATGCGGTCCAAGCGCAGCTTTCCTCACCCATTCTTTTGTAATAAGTGTGTCTGTAACAGAGACTATTGTGTGCTGAGGCAGCGGCTTCAATGGCATTTAAACACTTGAGAGATCAGTGTTCATCCCACTTACCGAAGAAATAAGTAATAAATTGTGTGGGGAAAAAAAGGATATATTTAATCCTGTAGAACAATGCTACAGTTTGACATTCTTTAATATATGCGGCACTTTGAAGAACTAAATAATGATACAGCATTGGTTATAGCTATAGTTAATACAACTTGAAAAAAATACATACTAAAGTGAAAACATTCTTGATGGTACTAGAGTGGTCATGCTATTCTTCTCATATAAGAATATATTTTGTAGCCATCATTGAATACATTCATTACTGAACATCCCAGATTCTTTTCTCAGTTTTCCATCATCGTGTATCTTTATTGTTTGTGCCACTGATTTCTACATCACATTACCAAATAGGCAAATAAAAATATTGAGTGCTGATATAAAGTGAATACTGGAAAGATATATATATTAAGGAAGAAATTCTGACATATTTTCTGGGAATGCATGAAAAACCTCATCATATCCAGGTTTAGTAGGGTTTCACACCCTTTTTCTCTTCTGGGTGCCAAGATTTCAATTGTCAATAAAGAAGGTGTACACTGAACTGGACTGAACAGACTGATGGCCAGTGTAGATAAACTCTGGCAAGTTTAAGGAGTTTCTGCTTCTCTCTTGAGAAGCATATCATACTGATATGATTTTTCATCACTTGTTTCAAGACAAAGTTGAGGAAATTAAAATGTCACTGGAAATTTACTGGTTTAACAGTCAGCTAATGACAGTCATTACTAAACTACCCAAATACAGTCCTCAAAGAATACCAGGAACACCTGCGTCCAAAAAGCCCTGAGTTCCACTAGCAGCTGCATGAGAGGGCAGGCTCACAGATAATTGGTTCCCTAAAAATTGCTAGCGCCCTTATTTTGGACTGAAAAGTTATTTACAACGATCAGAACTGCCCCCAGGAGCTAGTTACACAGCACAGTCATACTGTAGCTTATGACCATTTGTATCACATATTTGCATAGCATTGATCACACCAGGTTTATGCCATGAAAGTGCTCCACCAACACAGTTGTGATCAAAAATTCTCCAAGTCAATCCTGTTCCACCCACCAAGAGCTATTTCTGATTCAGTAGCCAGTGAATGCAGGAATATTTTATTTCCTTTAGCGTGGCACCTGTTAGACTCCCTCTGTCTTCTTTACATAAGAAACATTGATAAACTGGAGAAAGTTCAGCAGAGGTGACTAAGATGCCTAAGGCTCTGCAACACTTGACCTGTGTAAAAAGACTCAGGGATCAGGATGAAAATGAGGTCATTAAGAAGTGGGGGTCGGGTTTTCGACTGACTTGCATGGTGGGAGAACAAATGACAATGATCATAAATTAAAACAGGGGACTTCTGACTTAGGGCAAAATATCTTCCTCTACAGGACATTCGAGTACTGGAAGAGGTTGCCTAGAGGTTGCCCTGAGAGGATGTGCAGTCTCCTGCCTTGGAGCTTTAGGAGATTGAATAAAACTTGGGCAACATGGTGTGATTTCATAGATGACCCTGCTTTGGAAAGACAACTGAACTGGAGACCCCTGGAGGTCTCTTCTAACCTGATAATTCTATTTTCTACAATTCCAATCTACTTGGATTGTTGTAAGGAAGCTCTAACAAAACTAAAACAAAACAAAACAAAAAAAACCAAACCCACAACAGCCCCAAATCCTTCTGCTTTACAATTGTGTAACCTCATCCATGAAAGTAGTATGAGGAATTCACCTCAATAGAATATGTGGCATTTACAATATGTCAACAAGAATTACAGCTTCCAGTCATTTCACATAAAGGCTCTTAACTTTTCAATAGTCTTCTAGAACCATGTTTTATCTTGAACACATCAAAACACACTGGGAGACAAGAGACCTTGAGTGATGTTGACTTGGTATGAATGCTTGACTCATTGTGACACAGAGAGCATATCTGAATATAACCAATTATTTTGTACAGCTGGAGGGCAAAGCAGATTATGATGGTGTCATGGCTGCCATCAAGGCCATGAAACCACTGGCAAACAGTCAAGGACTATTTTTAGCAAGTGTTAAATCTGTCTAAAAATTTCCTCTGAAAAAACATTATGCTGAGATTCCACTCTATTTCTGTGGAATGGAGAGCAGTAGGAAGAAGCATGTAAATGATAAATTAACACTTTAACTTAGTTCTGGTAGGGTGGCTTTCTGAAGCCAATTTAACTGTGATCTAAGCTTTGAAGGATACTTTTATACTATTATTTATTTTCCCAGATTATTGTGATCAGATGAATTGTCTAATCACTTACATTAACCTACATTAATTAACCTACATTAAGCATGTCCGACAGTTGTTTTTTGGGTTTCCAGATTAAGTAATGAGCTCATTTCCTGGCGGTGGCAGAAGCTAAAAAACAAATATACAGAAATCCATTAGAACTAATTCACCCAAACAACTTGAGTGAATCACTCAATGTCCTTCTCTCACTGGGGAAAGAAATCAGTGTCTTGATGATAAAATTAACAATTTTTTAAACAAAATGGGGTGTTCTAAATGATCATAATGGTATGATGAAAAATATGCAAGACTGTCTATCAGCCTTCTGATTTCTAAGTACATATGTGCATCATCAACTTAGCTCATCTAGGGTCATCCCTATTAAAATTTATGTGTTTTCATATGCTTCAAGAGAGAATCACATTTGTAACAAGCACAACTTTAGAAAAGTTAAGAAATTCATGAGGAAAATCAACAAAATTTGTTGACAGTTATTTGATCTTTTGAGTCAAACTTTGAATGGAAAAAGAAATGTAGTTTCAAAATGAATGGGGCTACTTTTGTATGGTAATTTGTTGCTAATTATTTTTAAAATTATTATAATTTGGGAAAGTGTAGCTCTTGGAAACAGCAGATAGTGTGTAATGATCTGGCTAGCACTATCAGGTCTTCCAGAATTAATACATTTTAATTCTTGAAGTTATCAAAAACATGAAAGATTAAGACAGACTTCTGAAGTTTTCGAACTTTTATTCTTTAAAGCTGGGGAAAGCAAAACATTTTATGGTGGTAAGAAATGTGAAGAGGTGACTGACAGTAAGTATCTACATCACTAGAAGACTTCTTTTGTTTTGTGACTCCTTAACTTAGGAGCAGAAGATAATAAGATGGAAAAACTAGAAGCTAAAATTTGATGAATATTAGTGAGAAATAAGGAACACTTCTTCTGTCTAACAAGTATGCTCTAATCCAGCTAAGAGATTTGGACCTGATCTAAGAGTCACCTAGTAAAATTCTATAGACTGAATGAATTAGGACTTCTGACAGGGTAACTATAAAAGTCTATTGAATTTGTGAATCAGATGTGAGTAGTCGCACTTCTCCTAAGTGCAATAAAGAAAACCTGCTTTACAAACCTAGGGGCTGAGCCTTGACATGTTTTGATGTAATATTATGAGTGAATTTTGAAGTATAGTAATTGGCATGAAAAAGCTTGCATGCGGTAAACTGTTATCATTAGTATTGTGGACTCCACAAATAGGACACTAGAAATATTTATGAAACTCAGACATCAAAGTAGTTTCTTTTTATCTCTACCTTCACCCAGCCCTAGTAAAGCCTAATTGAAATACAATAATTATAAATGAGCTTAGCTTCTCAATTTAATTTTCTTGTGAGTAGTTTCATTTATTTTTCTTAGGCTTTGTTAACATGTTTTAATTAAAAGATTTAACAAAGCTCAAGATACAACTTGCCATTAGCTATAGGAACATAATGGAACATATGCACAGAGAACTGATGAACCTCTTTTTATAAGTTTGACTGTTGGTACAACTGGGAGAGTAAATTTACTCGTGAATCTGAGGAACACTATCACGTAGGAAACCAGATCCCAGAAACAGGGTCTTCCATATCCACTTCAAGCAAAACTTGACAAAAAGAATTCTTCATCCTTATTACTAGATTTTAATTAATTTAAACATAATTCCCACTCAGAGAGACAAAAACTTAAATAATATTAACCACAAAAGTCATTCTGGAAAGCACATTTTCAGCAGTCACAAAGAGCCATCTGCAAGAAGGCTGACCCCAGATTAACCAAATACTCACCAAGACTCACAGTGAAAACAGCATACAGAGTCAACTTCTTAGCTAGAGGTACTAAGGGGGAGATAAATCATTTCAAACATCAACATCTGTGCCCTACAGCTGTCTCAGTCTTTTCAACCCCTTGCTGGAAAATATTAAAATGAAGCACAGATATGACTTTACTGTGAAACTCTTCATGATGTATAGACAGCAGAAGAATTTGAAGTCTTTGTTAAAGTGACCGGTTGAATATATTGATAAGGTAATACTGGGAGACCCAAACTTAAAAGAAACCAAAGGAGGGTCTCAGATTGCCTTTTGGAATGTCCATGTAATTATCACAGGTAAAATCATTATAGTCAGATAACTACTCTTACTCTGATACAGGGAGAGAAAAATTCACTACTTATCATTACAGTTGGAATATACAACATAAATGGGTTTAGTTCAAGTCATTATAGCTTTCATAGCATATCAAATAGACTGATAAGACTATTTGGGATTAAATTTCTTAAGAGCATGCACTCAATAAAGGAATAAGGGAATATGTGGTCTAAGACTAAAGAGGCAAATTTCTCCAGTTCTCCTAGCAACAACGGTCCAACTCAAATTCTTGTTGTACCTAGACCAAAATAATAATTTAGATAGGGCACCAAGAAAGAAAAACTTATGATGATAAAAATTTGAATTATTTATTTTTATGAAAAACATAATAGCATATTCCCACAAGGCCTCATCCTTGTGAACATTTTTTGGTCTTGATGTTCCATTAAGAAGTCTTGAATATGTAAAAATACCCATGCATTTCTCATGTTTAATGCATTCTTTCTGTGAAGTTGGATTGTATAAAAAGAATTAGGCTACTGTCACACATGACTCATTTAAAATGTGCAGAAATACTGATCTTTCCATTTGTTAAGCATCTTTATTTATTTGAAATCATAAGTGCATTCCAAAGAAAAGAACAACTGCCCTTTGCTCTCATTAGACTTTTACACATTAAAAAACAATGGATCTGAACAAGGAGACTGAAGTAATCTCCCTTCAGCCCATTGGCTGAATAATTTTCTTTTTCAATATCCTGCTTTGTGTCACTTCCAGTTTCAGTGAAAACCTTGAGCTTTGTAAAAAAAAAAATCAAGTAAATTTCAGTTTCTGAGGTTTTGCAAATTTGCTTTATTTTCTATTTCTCCAGAAATTTTGGGCTTCAATGTTTCTTTTTAATTTTGTCATGGTAGACGTAGATTTCTCACTAATTTGTCAGGTGCATATATAGAAGAATTGTGTTACTCAGAGACAATCTGGAGCAAAGCAAAGCCAGGGCAATACAGAGAGAAAGCATTTTGTGTGACACAGTAGACATGTCTGTCTCCTTTAAACCTTATCTGATGTAGTACAAGCTAAAAAGAGTCTGCACAGGCCATACCTGAAGAGTTAAAAAGCTGAAAATCTGGCAAACTTACTTTGCCTGAGAAAATGCAAAGGAAGAAGGCTATGTGTACAGCTGGGAAACAAGCTGGTGAAGCTTAGTAAAAAGCCTGTGTAAACTGCAGAACCTTCACTTGTTTCTCTAAATAGATGGTAGGTGCAGTCCTGAGAAGGAGTACTTGCTGCTAAAAACCTTTCTAGCTATTACAGCTTATATATGACTGCTACAAAATCTTACTATTTCACAAGGCTGTTTTCTTTGTTTAAAAAATAAAAAAAAGGGAAGAGAAATAAACAAATCATAAGGCCCAGAGGCCTTCTGTGAGAGCTCATAATCATGAAATGCATTGTTGGTTTGGTTTTGGTTTTTTTGTTTTTTTTTTTTTAAATAGTCTTCAACAAGAGCAATAAAACAAACAAACAAACCACATAATTATTATTCTCCATTTACCAAGTCTGGGATAGAGTCCCTGTGGCTGATCCAAAGAAACCTTTCCCTTCCCACCTATTTGCTCCTTGGATAAAGCAGGGATGATGCTTAATCTCCTTCTCTATTGACATTTTCTGGGCCTGCACTTCTGCTCCTCAGTCTGCAGCATGCCCTGCACCTTTCTTCTTGCCATGCAATCCTGTTAGGAAGGAGTAACACAGCATTTATCCTGCTGCCTGTCTTATGGAGAGGATAAAGTAGTGACATTCCCATGTAAACAGTCTGCACAAGGGCTCCTTTCCAAATTGTGGCAAAAGTAGAAGCTCTTATAAAGCATTAAAAATGTATGCAATTAGGCAGTGGCTAGAGAAAATGGCATGGCTAGCTGTAGTTCTCAGCTAGAAGCAGTTCAAAACCGTGTCTGTCTTCTCCAAAATCACTCTTTAAACACTCCTAGATAGGAAAGGGAACACATTTTTTCTCATACTGAAATTGCTGTTGTATATAATGCATTTAAAACCACATTGGCTGGAAGGAGGCTAGGGCTGAAAGAAATTACTTAGCCTTGTGGTTTGTACTTTCAGTCAGGAAAGCAGGAAAAGGGGAGAAAAGAGCTGCAAGAGGACCTCTTCATGGGTTTTGTGCAAGACTTTTGAAGACCAAGCACACAATGTTGTAGAATCAGAATTTAAAATGGGCTTTATTAGCTTGCAAGAACCTCTGTGCTTCAGAATCAAGAAAAGATCAGAGAATGAACACAGTGGAAGGATTGTAGTGCAGCAGTTGAGTTGAGGTTTTATGGTGGACTCCATATCTGATGGACTCTTCTTGTCCAGATAAACACAATTTTGACTTCATATTCCCAGATTGTCATATAGAAAGAACATTTGTTTGTATTACTTTTGAAAAAAAAATGATTTATAAATTCATGTAGTCATATTTTATTCAGATTAATGATCTTTTCAGAAAGGGTCAGGTTCCTATTACATTGTGAGGGGAGTGCTTGTGTACCTGTTACCAGCAGTCAAGCCCTTGCTATTAGCACTGCAGCTAAACTTAAAAATAAATGTAAGAAAGGGTAGCAAAAGAATTCTTTACAGAAAGCAAGGTATCACTGAACCAATTGAATTTTACTGAGTAAAAATGTCATACAACCAGATTTTCAGTAAAGCTCCTTGAGCATGAAATCAATGAGGCTGCAATTCACTAGTGTCATTGCTTTTTAAAGTCCCTTGCTGCTAAGAATGATAGCACCAGTCAGGGAGAGCCAAACTCTGCGGGTTTCCAGACTGCTCTGCTGGCCTGGAGCACCATCCACAGCAGCATTCAAAAGGGTGAACTGAAGCAGCTCTGCTTTGAGTCTTTCTTCCTTTGGTCACTCTGAAGGAAAGAGCTGTGCTTTCCTTTCCTGGATCTAAGTGCTCGAAAGAGAGAGGTGTTAATTTGTACCGAGTAACAGTGCCTGCAGGATGTCACAGGAGGTTTTTTTGGGAAACAATATTTCCTTTTCCTGGTCGTTCACTTCATTCAAAACAATAATTATCAGGGCAATTGTTCACTGTCTACTTGAACCTCAAAGGTGGAAAATTGCACCTGGGGAAAATAAAAGTGCATCAGGTGAAAACACCTCACAAATGGAGATATTTTCTCCTTCAAAACAGCTCCATGATGAATAGCAGCACAGTTGATGTATATCTACCCCACCTTTTCCCCTCTTTCAGTACTGTCAATAAGCTGTTTGCTGTTATGCTCTTCACAGTGGTGGACAGACTGAGACTGGAAGCTTCACAGAGCATTAACAAAAACTTCTGTTCATGTAGCAGTCTGAATATGACGGCTTTTATAACTATAAAAAAATACATGTATGTATTTATGTATCAGAAATTAAGAATATTCATTATTTTGAAATATTGCATATAAGTTTTTTTTTTGGCAGATAAAAACATCAGACAAGAAGATGCAATGAAACAAAATGTGCATAATTCTGCAGTTAGGTGGTGCAATTAAGAATAACTATTACACTTACAATTAGATGTTTTACCACAAAGTGTATATACATACAGAAAATCATCTATTAAAAAACAAATACTAAAGACACTAATTTTCTGAGGAGACTGTTAATTTGTCCTGGGAAAAGAACCTTCTGCACCATATTTCCTGTGATAGGAGTTTTAGATGCATTCATAATAAACTTCACTGGAAACTACAGAACATGGATGTTTATGAATACTCCATACTATCATTTTCATTCTTGGAATATAAAAATGGAAAGATACATAAAATAAAAAGGAAAACAAATAAAGAGTTTATGTTAAAATAAAGAAAAATAAAAAAATCCATTCTAAACTACTTGGAATAGATTTCTTGCATCTCAGCTTGCTTTGGTTATATTACTTTACTTTCTTTAACTGTCTTTATCTTATTTTTTGTTTAAAACATTCTCTTACTTCACTGAGAAAGACATAGTGTGTGTCTGTTCTGGGTGGTTGAGAGAACTCGGATCTCTTTCAAGATTTTCCTGGATTCACAGCTTTTTGGTCCCACAAGAGCTACTTTGGTTATTTGATTTACACTCTGAGGAGAGAGCACGTAGCCGTATGAGAAATATTTGAAAGAATTCCTTAATCATGATGCAGGATCATTCACAGTGGGGAAAACTTAGTGAATCATGTCATATATGTGCTATTTTGAAAATATGGTTTATGGAACATTTCCAGACAAGAATTTATAAACAAAAATTAATGAATATTCTCAGTAAAAAAATCTGTTTAAGACACCTCAGAATACTGAAGCAAATGAACAGTCATTGTATTTGGTGTGTTTGGATATGCTATAGAACAAAGTATATTTCCCAGTTTTTCATCTTTCTTAAGGAGAAACACCCTGTTTGCTTGTCATTGAGAGCAAATATACAAAATACTAAGGTGTACACACACCTTTTCTAAGAGTAGTATGCAGTTGCAATGTTTTGTCTTGAACTAGCTTTCATAGGATGGGGTACAGTGTATTTAATGAAAAGGGTTGATTTGAATGACAGCTGAATACCACAAAGAAAAGGGCAGCCCTGCATGGGTCATGACTGAAATTGGCTGCTGCTGTGATTTAGTAAGAGCTTTTCAGTTGGGAAGTGGATATTGTAACTCACAAAAGGTAACTTACAGCAACAAATTGAGTTGAATAGAGCTCTGAATTAATTCATGGTTTATTGAGTTCCCCTCTTGTCAGTGATAGCCAACAGTTAACTGAAGTGATTAGTTCAATATTCAGTCACAATGATGTACAGCCAACTTTCCAGCTTACAGAAGTCCTGAAAGGTTTAATTTAAATCCTGGCAAGTACATAATATAAAAACAAACTAAAACAAACAAACAGAAACCACCCAAAATTTGTGGCCTGGGAGAAATGAGTTCAATACAAGCCAAAGGATGATGATTTTCACCATAAAACACACAACTCTTCAGTCTTTGCCTTTGTACAGGAGGGGTTAGATAGGTCTTGTTACTGCCCAGGATCACCCGATACGCCAAGGAAATTTCAATAGTGTTTATGTTGTTGTCTGCAAATTTCTGAAAATAAATAATAATTTATGGCTAGTACATACACTAATCCTGAAGTCAGATAGAGCTGGAAACTTTCATTTTCCTAGCCTAGAGAGAAGACAAGAGTGAGTTAAAATATCAGCTGTTCTTTGCAACATTACCAGCATGAATAAGAAATAAACATGAGTTCAAATCAAAGGGTAGCTTTGCAATGACAGGACCTATAAACAAAAGCTTAAAGACAAGACCTCAAACAATAAGGTACCTCAGTCTCATCAGAGATTGTGATGAGGTTCAGCTCTATTGTTCCTTCACTATTTCCAGTTATGGCTGTATATTGGTCCTGGAGGAAAATAGCTGGTTAATTCCTGTGCTCAGAAAAACAGATATATTTGTGTGTGTTTTTTCAAAGTCTACCTGCTTTTCTTATCCAGATTGTGCAATGAAGTATGTAAAGTCACACTCTAAAGCACAGAAATTCCCTATAAATGCTTAGCAATATCACAAAAACATCTTCTCCTTAGGAAGGTCTAACTGGCAAGAATTTAAACCAGAACTTCTGACAGACAATGTATGCTCTCCTTAGAGAATGTGAGAAGGTTTGAAGAAGAGTTGTTTTTTCATCCTGATTTTAGAAGAGTTTTATGTGATGTTATTGGGCCAACATAAAGGAAATGGGTTCCTGCTTTTGTCTAGAGGCATGACAGTTCTGTGCCTTTTCAAAAGCACAGGCAGCACCTACTGTTAGTAGGAAGGGTTCCTTGTAAACATTTAACTGTAAGCACAAATGGTCTTAAAGTGGGGTACTCCGTGAAAAAGCCTCAAGGCAAAGCAAGTGGGCAGTAAGGAGACTGAAAAAACCCAAATCTGTTCAAGTATATTGGTATTTAAGCCAAAGAAAATCAAAAGCATATTATCTCATATTTGCCCTACTTATTTTAAAATATATAATAATAAGGAAGGAAATGCTACACGAGCGTTGAATGTAATCACTGGTTTATCTGTGATCCCTGGCATTATTCATTAAGTCTTGAGGATCAAATTCCTCTTTGATGTCACACCCTCAGTTTTAGTGGAGTTTCACCAGTAAGAAGTTTGGTCTTTATGTAGAGCAGATTGTACATTGTATCTGCACATATAAAAGCATCTTTTTTCTTAACCACAGCAGATTATATCACACTATCATGGGTGTTCTGCAACAGATTATCATCCTTTTCCTCCTGGTAATAACAGCAGGAGAGCCATGAAAATAAGGACAGATAAATAAGTGTTCCTATAAATTTGTAAGTCTTCATATAAATCTAATTGACTGTTTTCATACCCACTTACAATCATAAGAAAAATAAATCACTATTGAGAGACTCATCTTATTTTAAAATATCAAATTACTAATACTCATGGTCGGTCCACTAAGTTAAAGAACGCCCAGCAAATCAGTGGAAATAAATAATAAATTCAGAGAAATAATTATGTTCTGCAAACAGTTAAACACACCACAAGTTAATTCAGAGTAATTTATTAGATTTTTCAAGGCAACACATCTGGCACAATCAAACCAAACTCTCAGGCATGTGATTAACTTGAAGAATGTGACTGGCCTGACTAAACCCAAGGGATTATGCATATTTTAAAAGTCACAATCTTCTTAGGTATTTTGTATTGGAAACAGAAGGCTTCTAAATGCACCACATGGAAATTTTGCTTTCATTTCTACAGATGGTGTATTAAGTTTCATTCCATGTAATTTTTTCTTTTTTCTTAATTGCACATAATTAGCATTCATTGGCCTATCTCTACAATTGTGTTTCTGCCTGTGCATTTTGGAAGACACTGGAATCGTCATATATCACAGCCCACAGCTAGAAAAAACAGGTCTTCACTAGGACCTTGAGGTCTGCCTTGAGGTTGCCTTGAGTTTCCTCACAATGTTTGCAAGGCAGAAGATGCACAAGTGACTCTACTGGTGGCTCTCCAAAGAGCTGTGCTAAACTTACTGCTGAGCTATGGATGTAAACAAGTAGGGAATTTAAAAGAGGGAAATCTAGGCTGATTTAACAGGCATCCTAACCTACCAAAATTACACAGAATTATTTTTCAGAATCATGAGCAAGGCATTGTCTAGAATTTTACAAGATTCATCTTCACTATCTGTGTCATTTGGATCAGGGGTGTATTTTGAATTGTCTCCTTCTAATTACATATTTTATGGTGTTTTGTTCACACTGAAGAGTGCCCAAAAGAATAAATGGTATTTATTTTTTTCAGATGAAACTCAATGAGAAGGAAGGCTTCAAAAAGGAATCTGAGGAATACTGTGCTGTACCTGCTGATGTGTGTTCAGTTCACAGGACCACATTAGACCTTATCTTTAGGAGTCCCCCATCCTGCATCTGAGAGACCTAGTTCCAGTGCATCATTTCTTAGTTTAGATATAGTTCAGCATGTCTAAAGGGCTTCAACCCTAAAAAGTAGATCTGTTCCAGGTCATAGCAGATGGTAATTTCAACTATTCTTTTTCTATAGTCTAAAGGCATAGCAGAAGAGTTCTTTTCAAGGTAAATATATGAACAATATTCTAAAATTTCACAGAATAATTCAGTCATGAAAATTAATGTTCTAGTATTTCTGAAGTCTGAAAAATGGCAAATTTTTTTTTGAATTTTTATAGTGCTGTTTAATTTCAGTCTCCTATTAAGTTCATGCCTGTGACTTTTAAAAACTCAGAATCTTCTTAAACACAGTGTCTTGTTTTTTATACTCATGAAACCAGCTCTATAAAATGAACAGGAATGTGCTCTCATTTCTACTTTATCTGTTAGCTACAAAAAATGAGTTTAATCATTTCATTAATCAGCCATCTTTTTAGATCAAACTATATTCAGTCTTCCCTAAAGATTTTATTCTGTGATCACTATATGAAAAACTAAAATGGTGAACAGGAAATTGAAACTGTTATTATACAGGAAATAACAGCACTCTGTCAAAATCTACAGAAGAAACATATGTTAAAACTTACTGTCAACATCTAACATATCAGATCAGATAGAGAGAAAGACCAAAATTACAAGAATCATTATAATATCAATTGAGGGCAAAGTTCTGTGTGAAAATAAATCCTTTCCAGCTCCATGAAAAGGAGCTGAGCACAGAGTATCTGATGGAGCAAAGATCCTGTCATAATTTCATATACTGGTGGATCATATGACAGAAAATTCAGTTCCCTCTCCCATCCCTCTAGATTTTGTACAGTCACAACTATAATATTTAATATGTGTAATGAACTCTGTGCCTCTGTTATCTATGCCTAGCTTGCAAGAAGTGCTCTGGTGTTCATTACCAGCCAGGGATTAAGTTCATGTGCTGTTTTCTGTAGTACAGTCCTGGTACATTGTATTTGGATTTATTTGCAAATTCAACCATTGTTTGATTAAAGCTGTGAGAAAGTGTTGAGATGGAACATGAAATCAGAGAAAATACACTGATTTCTGGGACTTACTGTCAAGACTTTTGGAAATTAACAGAGAAAACTGTACTCTGTGATAATCATTACTGCCTCAGTACCCAACTGCTATGTTATCTGTATTTGTTTAATCTATCTATTTTTCATATAGAAACTCATGACATGGGAAAATTATTTACATTCTTAGGTCAACATTTTTATGGCAACGGGTGGAACGAAAGGCATACCCATCTCAATGCCAGGCAGCTTTAACCACCAACTAAAACATGTATTTTCCATATGTATTTTACCTCTAACTTAAAGGAGAATTTGGAGCAGCATAACACCTGGGATTTACCAGCCACAGAGCTTCCAGGCAGTTTATAGCTTCTTCTTTCTTAGACTGTACTAATTACGGCTCCTAGAACTAAGTTTTTGTCAGAGTAATCCCCAGGATGCTTAGTACAGCACAGGCAGAACAGCAGTGCATTTTTCTGCTGGTGGACACTGTTCAGACATGACTCAGTTTGCTGGAGTTCTGAGCTGTGCCCTCAGCATGGCCGCAAGTGTGCTTATCATAAGAAATCTGATGGGCAATATTTGAGTAAGTTCCTGTTAAACACTTCTGAGTGCAAGTACACTTCTGTCCCCACAGATCTGTGAAACAGTAGATAAGGTCCCCAGAAGATTCCCAGGTTCTCAGGTTGTCCCATAGAGTTGACCAGGAAATATGAAAACAGTAAGCAGTACCGAGACAAACAGAATCTTGTGCAAAACTAGCTGGAAAACCATCTACAGTAACAGACACAAGAGATGGCTTCTAACAGCTTCTAACTTCTCTGGTAAAGACCCATAACCAATATTCTTGAACAACCACCCTTAAAACCACAGCAAAGAGATTGTCACCCTTCACCCTTCACCTTTCCAATTCTTGTTACTTGTGAGCTAACTTTTCTCTCTCATCTCTTTCAATAAGATTTCCTACCATACTGAATACAACTGTGTTTTCTCTACCATATCAAAACCAAATTCCTTCTTCTTTCTTTTTGTTTCATTCTCTAGGCCTGAAGTTGGCTCCTACAGCCTTGTGTAGACATCTAATTCCTATATGTGATACAATCCAAAATTTGAGAGTAAGTCTAGAATATGAACTTGTTCCATGAGTTGTGGACTAGACTTTGCTTTAGAATATTAGTGCTAGATAATTAGCACACCAAAAAGCTGAGCACCTCTCACTTAGAATTAATATGCAAAAGGCATATTGAAAAGTGAGTGTTATAGATCCAAGCAGACCAGATCTTTGATGTTCAGTACAGGTAATCAGAGCTGTTGCAAAAACTTTTTCTAGTCATACTATGGAAGGTTTCAACAAATGTTGAAAAGGAGAAACAAGAGGGGAAAAATAAATCAAACATGATGTGACTTCTGGGAGACCTGCCTCCCCTCTTCTAAATCTGCAGGATCACCAAAGACCTCAAATGACAAACCATCTCTGGATGGTTTGGGTCAATCCCATCTTTATGTTTTGGTGACTTACTTGGGCCACTACAGACACAGCCATCAGATGGCTCTGCTTGTACTTTTTTCCTGATGCCAGAATAATACTGTTCCAGTCTATCTGGCATCTATATTAATACCATCAGCCATTGCCTTTACTTGTTACTTCAGGTAAAATAATGGAAAATATATATTTCTCAGTTCTGTTTCTGCTAACAGTCTCTATCCACCAGCTGAATAAGGTTGCTAGCCTTAGAATCTAGAGGTACATGAAAAGGAAATAGGAAAAAAAATCTGGAATAGAAACCTTTCCATGCAAAAGAGGAAATATTTAGGTTCTTGCCTGCATGGTTGAATTTATAGCCACAGTATGGACCCAATGTTATTTAACAAACCATATTACTCTGCCATTTAAAACAATTTTTTTTTAATTTGCACAAATATTCACCATACTTGCAGCAATAATCTTGCTGCAAGAAATTAGCTTATACATGCTGATAAAACTCTTGGTGAATCAAATTTTGCTTTGCTGAACAAGTCAATAGTGACTTGCAATAACTTACATTGAAAAAAAGAAAATGTGGCATTGATTTCACCTTGAACACAACATCCATGGGAGAGATGTCTGCAGTTACGCACCAGACCGTAGAAAATTACAGTATTATCAATACCATGTTTCTTTTGGTTCACTCCTGGAATACCTCTCTAATTCTGACATGTGATATACTATGTCACCTCCATGCCTGGTAGACTTACTCCTTTCATCTAGCTTTCAAGGTAGGGGACCTGACCTCAATTTCTTTTTTCTTTTTTAGTCTTGTAAAGGCATTCTTCGATTGAGCCATAATAAAAAGCAGTGGTTTGCAAACCATTGAAGTAAGCAGTCATAAAAAGAAAACTGGAATTCACAAAATCAGTTGATGTTCATTCTTTCTTGAATGCAGTCTGTGCAAAAATGAAATTCACTATCTTTGGATTGACTGTTGTGATATACACCAAGCTCTAGTTCTTCAGAGTTTGACCACCTTGAGTGATATATGTTAATGACTTGCTCTAGCATTGCACCTAATATAAATCTTGCTGTCATTGATGAAAGGAATAAAAGTTTTATTTGTTAATGAAATATGATGTGGTCTTTCTGGTGCTCTATTTAAACATCACCTAGGAGTAGATCATGTTTTTAGAAGTCAGGAGTAGCCCCAGGCCCTCCATAATTCTAATTGATGTAAATGAAGAAAATAATGAAAGCTTGTGTGTGCTGACCCTGTTATACAGACTGGTTTCACCTCTCTTAATCAAAGAACCTTTAGAGATGTTGCAAGCATCTGGCCTGAATAGAGAATTCTTCAGTCTCTGATACTAAGCTGGCTGCATTCAGATGAGTTACTGTGCCCAAATTTCCAGCAAAACAGCTTAGTTTCTAAATGCTGACATGTTGAAAACAAAGTACCAGGGAACTAACATGAAAACAATGTTAAATTCCTCTCTCCAGAAAACATCATCCTTGATTTTGGATGAAAACAAGATAAGTGGATGAATCTGAGAACTAACTCCTCCACTTGGGATGTTTGTGATCCTGCTGAGAAGCTGAAAGCACAGATAAACTTTCATTTTTTATTTGGAATGTCAGACCTCAGGTCTGACAATATTGATACTACACAGAGCAAAACTAGGAATAACACTTCCTTTTCAGTCACTATCTTCATAAAACTGACATTTGCAAAAGCTACTGCAGTTCAGAATTATTATTTATTTTTACTCTGTAGTAGGTTATTGTAGCATTTTTCTGGAAATCCAGATACTCTGGTAGCGTGTTACCTTTGTTGTATCTGATGCATGTACTTCCCATAAAATGACCTTCATGCTATGCAGCCAATAATATTTGCAAGTAAAACCTGAAGACAAATGAAGGTCTGTAATAACACACTGGAAGGTTATGTTTATTGATTACAAGACTGAATATTTTCACGGTGATATTCCTTCCTCATAAAAATGAAGCATGAAGTGGGGATTTTTTTGTTTGTTTGTTTTTTGGGGTTTTTTTAGTTGTTTTTTGGAGGGAGTTTTTTTTTTTTTACAACTAGAAATATTTACAATTGTTTTACAGAAGTGGTTATTTAATTTTTTAGTGAGTTCATAGAGTGTTCAGGATCAAAGCAGTAATTCTAAGTACTGGTTGTGTACAGAATGAATTAAAAAAAGAAAAAACAAAAAAGCAAGACTTGCAGAGAAGGTCCACCCATATGCTGCTCATACAAATTTAAAAGCCTAGCTTCTTGAATGCTAAACAGTAGATAATGAAATTTCTATAAGTTTAATGTCTTTCAAAAGTGTAAACAAAGGCTGGTTTTTGCAAATTGTGAAAGGTGCTTTAAAACAAGAAAAGAAGCGACAGGACAGGAAAGGTATAAGGGTGTGGTGAAGATTTACAATGAGGAAAGGAAAAGAATGACAGGGTAACATTCTGATTAAAAAGCAAAAGAGCCGCAAAGCTTTTCAGCGAAGCTTCTCATTTGTGCCTGCTTCTCAGGCACAAATGCTTCTTAATATTACCAAAATTCTACAAGCAACATGTTATTTACTCTGAGTACCTGTTCCCTTGAAAAATCTGTCCTAAAATAAGAAAAAAACTCTGTTTTCATACTGACTTACTGATACTTGTGTCATTTTTTTAAAAAAATTTCTTCCTTTTTGAAGAAATTTCTGCAAATACAAGGTTGAAACAACCCAAAGACTGTTTGAGGTGAAAAAGCCAGATGGGCAGAAAGTAGAACTTTTGTGTGCTTTCCCAGGCCTGTCAAAATGGTCCCTACATTAGCCTGAAGGTAGCACTATAAATCTTTACATATCAGCAAAGATCAAAATATGAGAGGAACCATCCTTTCCTATTGAAACTAAAATAAGATTCAAAGCTGAGTAGGGAAGCCAAGCAAGGTTTGCCTGCCGGGCTGAACACTCTTCTGTGTATCTCTTTCTGACGTTTGCTTGAGCCATTCTGAAAGAGAAATGAGAGGACTGAACCTAGTTAACCCTTATCATTCCTGTTCTTTCTGTTACTGAAGGCTGCCTTCCCAAAGCTATAAGGTGTTTTCTGGCTAAGAGAAAGCAGAGACCTTGATGGAAGAGCAAGAGATGGTCTACTCTTCATCAGAAGGAAACCATGTCCCCAGAACAAGGAAGAATTATATATTTTGACTTGAAAACACCAAAGATTTTGAATATACTGTATTTTTGCAAAGGATTTAAACTTCCTTTTGATGCTGAGGTATCATTACAATTGGTTTCACGATGGCCAATGTAAAATGAAGAAAGTCATCACTTGCACAGTACTGAGGCTTTTAAACTGTGTTATAGGCTATGTTCTATAAAACATACAAAGGAACAAAATAAAAATTATCAGTAACAGCCTTCTTGCTTCCATTCCTTAAATGAAAAAAAAAAAAAAAAAAAAAGGCATTTTTCTGATGTATTTTTTTAAAGTTCTGTCTACAAGAGGCTTTTTATTTGCAGAAGCTATGGGATGAATGGACATCCACGAAGAAATTCTATCTTATAAATACAGCACAGCAGAAAAGTTGACTGGGTTTCTGATTTCTCCACTGACCTTTGAGTGCAATTGCCATATTAATACATGACATTAATATTGACAAAGGTCCCAGGAGGCACTTTTGACCCTGAGTGAAAGCAAGGACTATTCCCTGAGGGGAAAAGGGAATGGCAACTTGAGAAGGTGCAGTGCAGAGAGATGTTGGAAGTGGAGTGATGTGATGGATGAGGAGGCGCCTGCAGGCAATCCAGGTCCTGACTTCTCACTCTAACCAAGGTAAAGGAGAAGGAGTGAGGCAGCTTGTCCACACAACTCTCCTTTACCTAGCACCGACATTTAATGACACTTCTTGTTTGGAGTAAGTCACAGTAGTTAATAATTTCTAACAGAAGTAGATGATGTAGCAAAAGACTCCTTGGGCTTACAGTACCAGGCTTCCCTCCCAAGAATAGGGTTCTATTCAAATAAATTCAATGCTTCCTGCGAGAGCCAAAACCAATGGCTATGTACTTCCTGGATAACATGGATCACTTGCTATGGGCTACTTAACCTTTTACTAAGTGCATTGGTTGCTGCACATTTCTATGGGTTTTTTTAGATAATCAACATAAATTTGAAGGATCTGGCTCCTCTCTTCAATGGGTTAAGCTTAATTCCTAACTACATGCACTGTCACAGTGCCACATTAAAATTACGAGCTATTCAAAGAAAAAATAAACAATACTTAACATTTCCAAGCAGGAAAAAAGCTTTAATCTAAGCCTCAGAAATACTACAGATCATTAAATCACAGTTTAAACAAGATCATATTTTACCACTCTAAAGTCTTTCTTAAATAGAGCTATGATTTGCATCATACTACATGAAACTCCTATTTTTTGCTTTTTAATAATAGAGCTGTCATAGGAGATGTTTGTTTTGGACAAAAACATGCTTCTACTTGATTTCAGTAATTCATTCTGATCCAGTCTTCTATATTTGCTGCATTATTTTTTTTCAGTGCAGGCTGCACAAATCTTCTTGTACTTGGTGCTCCTGCATATTTGTTGTCAGGAGGTCTGTATAATTCTTGCTATCTAGGTAGGAAATGCAAAGAAGAAGACACATGACATTGGATAAAAGAAGAAGAAAGTAGACAAAATGCAAAGAATATTCTTTTAAATGTATAAAATACGGTAATATTTTGCATCAACAAAATCTTATAACTAGCACTTATGATACATCTTTCTATATAAATAAAAGAAAGATTTTCTTCTGCAAAGCATCTGTTTTTTAAAAAGAGCTATTCTTTCTTGTGTTTTTAATATGTCTGAACTTAAAGATATCTCGTATTTTTTTCCATACCACCCAATGACCACTTTAAAGTACTACCTTGTTTTCTTCGTATAAATTTCCAAGTAGGGGAAAAAACCCAATACAAATGAAAAACAATAATATAGGAGTATCTTTAATTTGTGCTTATATGAATGAACACCATGGTATATTATTGAAGACTCATAGACTTCTGTATTTTCATGAGAATACCTAAGGGATTTTGGTTTACTCACCCTCTACAAATTGTACTTACCAGTTTTTTTCAAATATGACCATATTAAATTCACAGTTGAACTTAATGTGTGTTTTCTATTATCATTGTTTTCTTGTTATCCTAATCAAAGCCCGCCTCACTCCTAACTGCATTCCCTGGAGCAAAGTGAGAGATAGACACAACTTTGATAGATGATATCTGGACAGCAAGTGTGCAGGACTTGTTGTGGTTATACTTGACAAGACTCGTTGACATTTTTGTACAGGGATAACTTGATCTTTCCATCACAGTATCTGAAATGCCTCTAAATACAAAAAACTTTGCTTTAACTCAGGGGTTGGGGTGATTTGTTTTTTTCTGAGTAACAACACACTATAACGCAGGAAGTTTCCAGTCTATTTCATCCTAAGAGCAATACAGTTGTGAATTAAATATTTGTTGCTGTGATATTCAAACATTTTCAGATCACGTCTGCCAACCAATGTTTTTCCCAAGACTACTTAAATATCAAGAGGTGTTAAAACTTTCTAAGTGTTAGTCTTACCCAGGCAAGTTCATTATAGAATTAGGAACAGAAATGTTAGGAATTAAAGGCTCTTCTCTTATGTATATATTGAGATGCTTAATCACTAAATAAGAGTATAGGAATGAGCAAGGACATCTGAATTTTTCATGATAGCAAAAACATATTGTGATACAACCATGCATAATGATGCTATTAAATCTAATATTATGATAGGCTAATAAATGTATGGTGGGGAGAAATAGAAGTATTGTGTAAGTTCCTGGTTTAGAACATTCTTGCTGTAGTACATCCATTGCAAGGATGAGTTTGGGCAAGTCCAAAGGTAGCTTCTATGTGGAAGTTCATTTGGCAAGAGGCAAGGGGCAATATGAGCCCCTCATATGTGAAGATATAGATATAGATATAGATATAGATATAGATATAGATATAGATATAGATATAGA
>VYXD01007793.1:1508282-1536794 GCA_013397195.1 Hylia prasina
GAGATAGAGATAGAGATAGAGATAGAGATAGAGATAGAGATAGAGATAGAGATAGAGATAGAGATAGAGATGATAGAGATAGAGATAGAGATAGAGAGATAGAGAGATAGAGATAGAGATAGAGATAGATTAGACAGGTATAGGTATAGGTATAGGTGTAGGTGTAGGTGTAGGTGTAGGTGTAGGTATAGACTGACACCAGTCATTCAGATGCCCTGCTGCCTTACCAAGTGTATTGCCCACCACTGTTACGGAGTCATGTTTCTCTCCTCTTGCTGTCTTTCCAGCTCATGAATCTTTCATTCTTGTGTGCACAGTGAGCTGAGCTTTAGCAGGAGTATTGAGGCCACGAGAGGAGGACAAACTATTTCATATGAAACGCTCATCATATCATTGTTGTGGTTTAATTAAAATGTTTGTGACATTTATAATTAACCCAACTGACTTAGGTTAGGTGTCCTCTCAACCTGACCCCGGGATCAGGACTCTCAGGGGGCAGAAGGACTTCACTACATCTTTTCCTTCCATACAATTGTTAAAGGGCAAGGGCAAACAGATGTCACCCACTGCTTGCCACTTAATCAGGTTCTCTGCTAACGACAGAGAGACTACATCATTATCATGGTTGGGGTTTACAGCAAAGAATAAGATTTCCTGACTTGCACTTATTAAGGCATGCCTTTCCTCTTTTTAAAACACTTAATTTTTGTCCAAGTACCTGACACACTGTTAAAGTTTAGAAATCCACCCAGAATAAAATAGGTCTAGTATCATATCAGGGCACTAGTAAACTTAATATTCTTTCTTCGGTACTTGCCAAAAGATAGAAGGGTAGGAGAAATTCACCAAAATAGCCACCCCCTGTTCAAATTTAGAAAATATTTCCTCTCCATTCTCATTAATTAGTGGATTAGTAGGTACACTGAAAATGTATATCATGTAATATTTTCCATTTTTTTTTACCAGCAATTGATTTCACTAGGGCATTTCTCAAAGCCCTGGTTATTTCTCCACGCAGACGACTGGAGCAGCTCATTACCTCCAAAAGTGGGTTTTTGCATGTCTAAGACATTTCCTTTCACTTTGGTCCTTCAACTTTCTGAGGCTTGGCCTCAGAAAGAGACACTATCAACTACCTGAGATTAGCCCAGAGCACAGTGCCAATAATACCACAGTCATGTGTTTGGCCCCTGTACAGGCTATTCATATGAGAGTTGTCCTCAATGATTTTTGTGGATCTGTTTCAACTCAGAATATTCTATGAAAAAAATATGTACTTTTCATGTAAAGTTAGGGCTATTGCTATTTTAATATATTTTGTTCTTCACTCTATTGATAAGAATGATGACATATCAATGTAAAATGTATTTAGCAAAGAAATTAAAGCTTTCTATATCTGTATTAAATCTTATCCTTCAACTCCTCCCTTTAACCTCTCCTGAAAATCCATTAAAAATCACAAATGTTAAAGCAAACAGTTTAATTAAATGGCTATCAGCTAAACACTAATTTTGAATAAATCATTGGTTTATTCTTTGCACAGCAATTGCCTAATCCCTACTGACTCTTTTATATGAACTAGAAATTGATGCTGCTACTGCTGTTCAGAGGCTTGCTAATGTTTTATTTTGATCATGCATTTTAGGATTTGTTTTCTGGTTGCATGGCTAGTGTACGCTTTCCATATTTTTGGTGCCACAAAAAAAAAAAAATAAAGAAGGTAATTGCTTATACTCAAGATGTCTCTGTTGTTTCATAGGGCTTTACAAATATATCTCAATAGAATTTGACCAAATAAATCTGGTTTCATAAATTGAGTAATCAGGTACATAAAAACCAGCTGCTGCAGAACAGGCAGCAAACAAAAAAGTATACTAGACAGAAACTAAAAACTCTCATGAAAATAATGTAAAAATTAATACTGTCAGTATAATGGAGAAGAGAGGTGAGAAGAGAGGGGGAGGGAGGAAGGTTTGTCACTGGCTTGAGTTAAAAAGGAGTGTAGGGTTACTCCAGGGTGCCTTTGCTAATAATGACAAGATTGTTTGCTTCTCACATCTGTAGGAAAAAAATGAGAGGAGAAGATGGAAAAGAGGTCCTGGGATGTACCAGCTGTTGATGTTGGTCCTCCCTGCTGAGCCCAGAGCATTGTGCCCCTACCGGAAGGCATCACAATCTGTTGACATCTCCAGCTCTCTGCTACTTCGGGACACTCAGCTGAATCTACGGCGACGATCATCTGGCTGAGTGAACAAAAATCAGCGCCTACAGTGAAAAAGCAGGAATAACACACAAAGCAGATGGCTGGAGGCCTGCTCATTCCTGTTTCTGGGGCTGTTTACACTCTTAAGTGACTAATTTTGACATGTTATACTACTAATGAAGTTTTTTGGTTTGACCCAGCAAACTGCATGTAGTGCAGTCTGGGACCACTCTAATTTGATGTCTGCAGCCCAGTGCTATTTCTGATCTACAGAAAGTCAATTAAAATCATGGTGAGTGAGCAATCAAAGTGAATTTTAGAATGACAGCTTTTTCCCATATATAATACTGACAACGTACAGTTTTACATTTTCTTAGAAAAAGTATCTTGAAAATTTCAAATATTGGTCTTTAGTATTTGTTCTTCTGGGACTGAGATCAGACTCATGGCACAGAAGACTCACAGGCTTCCAAGAATGACATCACCATCCAGAAGCATTATATTTTCTCTAGCCTTTCCTGTATCAAGTCATGCAGAAATGTAAACTGCAAGAGAGTATTCTATGATGAAAATGTTAACATTCTAAAAGCACTGTTAAAAAAAAAAAAAATTCTGTTTACTTCTTAACTCTTGCTTCTAGACCTGGAGGCTGTTCAGATTGCATTGACAGAACTACAAAATCTAGACCTGAAGCACAGACTCAAAATTTTAAATATTTCAAGCCAATTTAGAATTTAGTAAAATGTCATGGAGAAGCTTGATCAAAAACTTATTTCATCCCAATACAATATTTTATTTTTTCTTCTCAAAAGGTTATGAAGGATATTAACCATTAGAATCTCAGATATATGACAGTTATTGAAATTGAAAAATAAGACAACCACCTGGATCTATCCTAGTCTGTGGATATCTCCTCTGTCTGTATCTTAAACTTATTCAGTCTCACAGTGATGATTCCATAGGCACTGAGGATCAGTCAGTTGTTATAACTCTCAGTAGTTAAAACTGAAAATAAAACTTATCAACAAACAGTTTAAAGTTATTCTGGGTCTGTTTTGGACAAACAATCTAATAATAGTAATGCTTGAATGACATTCTTTGTTATGTCAAAACTAAAGAGCTTGCCTAGTCTAGAAGTATTTTCCCAAGTTCTTGAATTGATATTAACAAAGAGGAAACAGCAGTTGTTTTCAAGAGTCCAGATGTGGACTTACCTTCAGCACCACTGATTGTAATGGCTAATTCCTTAACACTCTTCAGCTTCATGACTGCTGGGGCTTTTCCATTTTAACCAGGGCCATACCTGTTCAGCCACATCCCAGTGGCTAAGTTTCTCAGAGTAAAGGTTTGGGGGTTTTATTTACCATGTGCTATTGAGTATCATTTCAAATCTGGTTTATCTAAGTGGTCTTTTATTATAGCCCTTCCATCTAATGAGAGAAGAGTGTATATTGAGGCCTATATTTGTCCTATTTTTAAGAAAAAATTCTATTTTATGGAAGGGATCTCATAAAAGATGACTTCTGAATCGTCTCAGTATCAATACCAAACATTGGGCTGCTAAAATGGCACAAAATGTAAAAGTGTGACTGACTCCGCCCTGAAGACCTGTGTAAGGTTGTGAGATCCACAGCACAGGGGGCACTTTGACCTGTTGGAAGCACAGAGGAGGCCATGAGGATGATCAGAGGATTGGTGCACCTCACCTGTGAAGACAGACTGAGAAGGCTGGAGTTGTTCAGTCTGGATAAGAGAATGCTCCAGGGAAAACTTAAAGCACCCTCCATACCTAAAGGGGCTACGGAAAGATGGAGAGGGACTTTTTACAAGGGCCTGTACATAGAATAAGATGGAATGGCTTTAAACTGAAAGAGGTCAGTTTTGGATTAGATATTAAGAAGAAATTCTATAATGTGAGGGTGGTGAGGCACTAGAACAGGTTGTCCAGAAAAGCTGTGGGTGTCCCATCCCTGGAAGTATTCAAGGTCAAGTTAGATGGGGCTTTGAGTAAACTGGTCCAAAAGAAGATATCCCTGTCCATGTAAGACCCAAAGGTCTTAATGCAATCTTCATTCAAATGTATAATGCTCAAAGAGATATTCTTCTTGTGCTATGAAATGTATAGAAAACAGTAAACAAAGTATTTATCTGACAATATTTGCATAAAACTTTTTAATTCATTTGGTTTTCTTTAATTGTCTCATTTTTTCCCTTTCTCTCAGTCAGCTAAAAAACCCCAAAACATTTGTGTAATGTTCACCAGTATATAATTATCCAAACGTTACTTAATATGGGAATTTAAGGATCTTGTTACTCAAACTGATGCACATTTTGATTCTCCACATCCTCCCTTTGATCAGTAAGAAAATTCTGAAGAAACTGTTTCTTTATTTTAGGCCTCTGAAGAACAGAGTAAGAGAAAATAAACCAATATCACAAGCACCCTAGATGCTTTTTTAAAAAAATTTCTTATTTCTGGGGCTCAGACGAAGGCAATTGCTGCCTTCTCCCACCACTCAGGCATTTCTAATTTTCAGACTTCTGAGCAAAATATCTGTTGATTCATGCACTTGATTAGTTTTTCCCCCACCGTTTTAATCTGCCTTGTCCTGGTACTGCCCACCCATCTGCAGAACTTGACAGTAACAATCAAAAAGTTTTAGTTATCCACAAGGTAACTTATGATCCATAAGATTAAGGACATAATCTTAAATTTCCATTGTCTCATGTAATGAGTTCCACTACTCTTGTAAGAAATTTTTTCATATTAGGACATTTTGCAGTGGCTTTGCAATCATTCATCACAGCTAAAAAAGACTCCAAAAACCCACACTAGTCAAGGACTTTTTGCATCAGAAATTCAAAATACTAGCTCTTCTCCTGTCACTATTCATATATTAACAGAGCACAAGTAGTGGAAAAAAGACAAGATAAAGTTTAGCAATGACTGGTACTATCTGAGAATAATATTGGTGCTACACCTCTTCACAAATCAACAGCAACATAAAGGTGTCAGTGTTTCCTTAAAGAAGAAATTGAAATTTCTTTTGCATTTTCCAGAAACAGTGCCTAATGACAGAAGGTTTAGCCCAAGTTAGCTAAATGGGATAAAACTAATAAAATTCCCAGCCCTGATCAGATAGGAGCTTTCTGATGAGTTGCCAGATATATATGAAGAAAGTGAAGTTCCCATCTTTCCCAACAGTTTTATCATAACTGTTCATTAATGTGAAAACTTCAAAGTTCCTCATCTTCTGTAGGACTTTACCTCCAATTATCCATATCAAGGTAATAACTTTTTTTTTTTTTTTTTAAACTGGGAAAAGACATGCAAAGATAAAGATGGGAAACTCTTACAGTGTATGAACTGAGAACAGTGTCAGGAGTGGTATTTTCTGGGCTTCTGCAGCCTTTTGTGAGCTTAACAGCTTTTACAGGACTTTTCAGCCTTAGGGTTTATCTAACTTCCTCTAGAGAGGAACTGGCCATGAACTGTTCCCAAAGAGGAGAATTAGGGATATTTGTTCTTTAAATATGTTTCATAAATGTGTTTGATGTAGTCCAATGCTTGACACTGTGTAGATATTAATTAAGTGCAAAAAACTATTTCCTCTACTTTGTTCAAGGGAAAAAAAAATCAGCCCTGGTAGGTTTCACAATCAAAATTATAATCTTTCTCAAGCATGCAAATTAACAATTAGAACATCTCAACAATAGAATTCCACTAATCCCTCCACAGGAGAAAATTGGTTATCTGCCTACAGCACCAATTAACCAAACAAAAGCTGTTTAAAGCAGAAAAATAGACAGAAAATTTACTTGGATTGAATTGTTTTACACCCCAGATAGACATTCCCCCCCACTGTGGAGCTGGATTTAGGGCAGGCGGTTGTGTGTGTGCAAAGGTGTTGGGTTGAAGCCAGTAGGAAGTGAAGTTCATTGTTTTAGGAGGTAGAGTGTGGTCATTGCAAACTGCATTCCCACATCCCACTCTGCCTGTGGAGTTCAGCACAGTAATAAAATCACCGCCCTCTGCAGCATTTTCAATGCTTTTACTATCCAGGGCTAAAGACAAGATCATGAACTAGCTGGACTATTGGGATCATTCAGTGTTCCATTTCCATAGTGCAAATATTCTTTTTTACTACCTAATTTTATGTCATGCAATGGTTCTGGAAATCTCTGTGTAATAGAATCAGCTACCCCTGATGTCCAATAACAAAGTTGCTCAAAGTTCAAAAACTAATTCTCATAGGTTTAGCTAACATAAACATTGCCAAAAAAAAAAAAAATCTATTATCTCTGGGTGTGGCCAATCTCAGTCCTAACATGTTTAAATTTTGACCTACCTGAGGGGAACACCCAAATCATTGAAGCAAGTGATGCTGGGAAAAGGCGTGTGAAAAGAAAACCTCTGCACCTACAGAAACACTTTACAACTTGGCTGTCTTCCAGTTTCATAAAATAAGGGAAACATCATTTGTGCAGGTGTAATATAACTCATTTTGGTTGTATGTAAAAATAAAACTTTCTTTCAGAAAACATTACTTGCTCTAACATGATTTTGCTTGGGGTTGGAGTGTAACAGGGATAAGATATTAGCATTCTGGAACAAGCGTTCATGAGCAAAAAAAAAAAAAAAACAAAAAAACAAAAAAAAAAAAAAAAAAAAAAAACCAAACCCAAAACAACAAAAACAAAAAAACCAAACAAAAAAATGAAACATTTCTTAAAAATAAAAGATTGAAATAATTAAATGTACCTTTCAAAAGCTTTTTTCAAATTGAATGTGAAAGAAAATTTTAAAAAAGAAGAGGATAAATTGACAGTTCTGGAAATTGAAACCTTCAATGTGTGTAATGAATAAAAAGCAAAGGGTGGCTATGGATCTTCCTCCTTCTTGTCCCCTCAGAATGCCTTCAACGGACCTAGCTGGGCTGTCTTTACCTCTTATCAGAGTAAAATAGGAATATTCCTCTTTCACTCTTTTTATCAAGAAGATATTGTTATACCTGTATCTATGACACTTACGTGCAATTTATACCCTGGCTTTTGTGACTTTATAGCTAATACCTCAATCGTATATGACTGTCTTTTGCAAAAGAATTTATTTAATGTAACTACAGAGTCCAGAGTCTCCCAGGTATATATCTCCTGGACAATATGATTTAAACACATGTAAGGTGAACAGTAACATTGCAAGTTGTGCTTAATAATGCTTTAAAGATTCAGAGACTTTGCTTTGCCTTCATGACCACATGCTCAGTTTTTAAAGTGCTAAAGTTCATTCACTGATCCTAGTTATAAGAATATCTTACATCAAATAAAAGGCAGGCTTGCTGGAACAGAATGTTTATTTATCAATCTGCTTTAAAAGAACAAGTTATTTTTTGGTTGCAAGTTGCACAAACTAAGCTGTGCATGAAAGCAAGACCTTGAAGGATGAAGCTCAACTCACCCTGACTAGACCTCTGAGATGACCTACCCACCACTCATAGTATTGCTTTTCTTGAAATACTGTTAATTTGTTTATTTGTCATTGTTATCTGTAAGTAAAAAAATATTTTGCTATTTACCCCTCCCACACCCCCCAATTCACTTGTGTTTCCCAATAGAGGGTGCATTGTAATGGATTTCTAAAGGAAGTCCAGCTGAAATGTCTACAACTAAATCTTACAGTTAAAATTCCATTAAACAATGAGATGCATTTAGGAAGCCAGAGAGAGAAAACACATCTAATAACCTAGAGGCTGGGTGCAACTTCATGGTGCTTCAAAGTAGTTCCTGTTTTAAATCCTAGTATTGCTTGAGGCCAAAAACTGACTTTATTACATTTCAAAATGAAAAAAAAAAAAAACAGCCAACCCATGCACCTGCTTTTGTCACAGATTTTTTAAAAAATATTGACAGTTAAAGAAGGAATATATTGTGTAGATAATATATGTCATCAGTTTAACAACAATAACATGAAAATTCATTGTCTGAAAAACAAAGCATTGGGGTTCGACCTATGTTGGTTCACTGAAACAACAGTACTTTAAAAGTGGCTACAACTCTACACTATGAAGTGGAACATTTAGGTTATCATTCTGGCTCTATGTCTGACCCGCTCTGCTGCTTCAAGACAGATCTCAAAAAATACTCAGTTATTTAAATATAAACCATAATGAATGTTAAATATCTACAGACCATGTAGGTCTGAAAGAAATGCAGTCAAGTACATAAAGCCACATTCATGTGAGATTTAAAGTTTTAATTGCATGACCTTTAAAACTATTCCAAACTTAACCCACTTTTTTACAGCAATTTCATGATGAAAGCAATCTGAGAGGTGTGTGGCATTGTTAGGACTGTACACTCTTGCCCCATGCAAGATTGCAAAGTTGAACCAGAACAGACAAGAGGAGTTTCATTTAGTTTCCAGAAAACTTATCCTTTGTGGTAAAACGGTTTATAGGTGCAAAGAGCAAATGAAGACTTTCTGTCTTTTCTATGCTGCACAACCTGAGGGCTGGCAGAAACGATGAGCCTTTTTTATTTTCTAAAAGGATGGGAACAATTGAGGCTTTATGTACCAGTGTAACTCTGGTTAAAGATAACTAAACATTCTCTTTTCCCTTATTACTAAATTAGACTGTCGTTTCCTTATGGCTTTTTACAGACTGAAAATAATTTAGAAAACTTTTAGCAACCAGACTCAAACTTTTTCAAGGGTCAGAATGTGATATAAATACGAGCAAAGGAATATTTATTTGAGAACTCTTGTGAGAATCAAATAAGATAGCTAGGTTATATGATGCATACATATTTAAATATAGACATCTTTTAAACAGAAATTACATTTCTGTTAGAATATTAATCCTTCCAGGAAAAATTCACAATGCATTTAAATAGGTCCAGGATGCTCCTACAATCTCTGAACAAAATCCACATAATTTAGACAATTTTTTCCCCATTGTGTGTGTCTAGAACAGCTATAGTATCAGCCAGCCATGCTTCAGCCTATACATTTGATAAAGCCTCTGTGAGAAGACAGGCAAAGGGTAAAATAATGGAAGCAAAGTTGTGACCCGCTGTGAGCTGGCACTGGGTTCAGCTTCTGTTCAGAATGGCCCCCCCACAACACTGCACAGTCTCACAAGCTGAAAGATATTAACAGTGGATGTGGTCATGTAGGAGTTGCAAGGGTTCTGAGGGGAAGGATTATATGAATTTTTTAAATTTAATCTGACAATTTATTTTAGCTAGAGGAAACACTGACCACTAATTTTTGAAACTTCTTTTGGTAATATTTAATGTTACTCTTCCAGCAAGCACACAGTTAAATTGACAGGACTTCATTTGTAATCCACAGAACAATAGATGACCTGAGTAAAACTGTGCGCTATCCTCCAGATGTTGTGTGCACTGAAACACCTGGAAGAGCCACGGGAGAGAAGCAAGAATGACCGCTGCATTTGCTAAAGTAGCAGCTGTATGTTCAGCAGGCAGAACACATTGCCCTACCTTCAGCACCTATCATTTCCATGCCTTCTGAATTTATTAAACCCTTGACTTAGCCCATCACATAGCTACTGGCATGTTGTGTTTCCCATGGAAAAAATCTTAGTGGTTCTCTCTTCCCTCAAGGTAAAATACCATGAAACCATAAGTAGAGCTTTTAGTGCTTGATTTAACGTTTATCTGACTTCAGATGTGGACCTAAATACTTTGCTGTGTTCACACTTTGTCTTGCCTCAATGCCCTGCCTCTGTCAACCTCCAGTTTCATGTGAGGGCATCAGAAAAGTAACACAGCCTTATTGCACCATGAACTGTCTACAAGAATCTTCTTAAAATCTTGCAGGTTTTTTGTTAAACATTTTTACAGTGACGCGATCCCAAAATTTCACCTTGCTTCATATAATGTTCTCTGGGTTTGCAATATATTTTTCCTTACTTTTAAGAAGTTGGGTGTCAGTATGCATACTTTCTCATAACCAGTACAAAAAGACTTTTCTCATGTTTTTTTCAAAGAAAACACTCACATAATTTTGAGTTGTGCTAAGTCCTCCAGTTCTCAAGAAACCAACCTGTTTCTTGGTCCCCCAAGTGTTCCATCTTTTTTTCATTTGTGTGCATTTTACAAAACAATTGTAAATTGAGTCAGTAATAGCTAAGCAATATTGAGTGAATAATTATGGATGATCATCTTTTCCACTGACACCTGTGGTCATTAGAATTTCCTCTGTTTACCAATGGATATGAGAAGGAAAATGAGCCTTCAAAAATTTAGAATTAGGTAAGTTCTAGTCATGTTTTCTATTCCCAGTGCAATTATCACCCCTATTCAGGCATGTTCAAAGACTGTGTTCTATTCAGGTAGTCTCACTGAAATTAGTGTTTTTTCAACATTAGGCTGTAAGAATTCAGTCTTCATATAATGGATTTATTATGTCCTGTTCAACAACTTGCCACTAAAATGGCAACATCACAGAGACACTAAATAGTGAGCTTTTCAAAATACAAAGAGTATCAAGTTAGGAGTTTGTTTAAACACAAAATGTTCTAAATCAAAGTAACATTCTGGAAACAGGGGAAAAACACCAGGGTAGATGCAATATCCATTTCATCTTTCCAGAACAAATCTCCCCAACTTTTTTTTTTTTTCTATAAAATTCCTTTACCTTGACAACACCAATTCTGTGGCTAATCTGAAGTTATACATATGCACTTTGATCTTCTCACACATGCAGCCTGAAAGAAATCCTGGCTACCATGTAGATCTGTTCCCCTGTCATCAGCAGTAGCCAAAATTTGGGTGTCCTTCCTCTACGCAGCTAACAATTTTCACAGAGCCTGTTAGGAGCATTCTTGTCTGTGAAATATTTATGCTTCCTTCAGACCTGTTTGATAAAGGCAAACGCATTATTCCCACAGCAAGTAGGCAAGAACAAAGATATACAAAAGACACATAGCCTGACCTTGTATGCTTGGTTTCTGTATCTTTTAAAATAAGCTCAAAATACAAAAGTTTTCACATTTTTTCAGCTTGACTAATAAACCAATATATGTACGAATATGTGCTGGAACAGGTTTTGGCATCCCATCAGAGACATTCTTTGGAATCGACTGCAGCTTCATCCAAAAGGCCAGTAACTGAACAAAAACTGGGAATGAATTGAACTTTCTTCCTAGAATTTTACCCTCCAGGTGTTATTTTAAGTGTTAATAGATGAAGACAAAAAACCTGCTGGTCATGTCCCACAGCTTTGCCCAGGCTAAACCTAACCTGTAGATAGAAGGAACTCTGGTGGATTAACACTAAGCTATTTTTGGAAAAAATGCAAATTAAGCTATAAATATGTGAAATTAAAAAAAAATCCTAAAACCTGTTGGCTAAGAAATCTTTACATTTTTGTATCTCTGTTCCTTTGTTTCTTTGTTTCTTCTTTTTTTTTAATTTGAATGAGGTATTTTTTCGAGAAAAAAGACATACATACTTGAGTAATGTTTAATGCAATAACACAGATAAGGTTTTATATGACTTTAGACGAATTTCTGGGTTTCTAGCATTTTGCTTACAAAACTTCACATCGTTTTCATTTGCAGAGCAGTTTGTAGAAATATCCCCAGCAGAGGGAGTGGCTCATCCTTTTGAAATGAAGCCTGAAAGATTAGCAAAAGCATTTTTTACTTCTGCTTTACACGTGAAAATTAGTGTTAAAGAGAATAATTTCCTTAAATGTCTGTTTAAAAGAGAATTTTTACTCTGCTGCCAGTATGAAAGAAGAGCATGATGGTGTGTCTTCATGAAGCAAATACAGAGACAATAAAAAGTCCAATTGTTATAGTAAGTTTCAGAAAAACTTAATTTTTCTCCACTTTGTACCTCACATTTTCATTGTACTTAATTACATAAAAAGTAGACATAAGATGCCCGAATAACAGAATTTTAAGCTCTCTTATCTTGACAGTATGTAGTTATTTAAACTACAGTATGTAGTTTTCAAACAAATGCATAAGGAGATAAATAGAAAATCAGTGGAAAACTACAACTCTAGACCTTTCTGGATATATATCAGTATTGACAGATGAGTTTAAGTGGAGTTATTCTGAATTATAACAGTTGAGTATTTTAAGGTAGGAATGTTAAATAAGATGGATCTTTTGTTTTAAAAAATAACTTTAGAATGAAAAGCAGGTTTTAGTTGGTTTGTAATTTATTCTTTTCAGCAGTATTAAAACTGCTATCAGTAGCAAAACACAGGAAAGCCTGGTTACCTAAAAGGCCAAGGTGCTACTACAACAGTTTTGTTTAAGCCAAAGAATTCCCTGGTGGTTTTCAACCTCCTCTTTCATGGCCACTATTTTCCCCTCAGTTTTAACATCATAAGGGTAGCTTACTATTTCTTCTGATGCCTGAAAAGCCACTTAGTAGATCACCACCATGGTATTTAATACCAGCACCCTGCAGAACCCCTGTGTGACCATGTAGGTCCATTCTGGTGGTGTGACCTAATGAGTCTGGGTCCACTAGCCAGGGATTTACCCCACAGAGGAAGCCAGGCATTTTTTCCAGTGTAAAATGCATTTTAATTGGTGATTCAGGAGTCTCCTGAATCACTTCACTCAGGGAAACACTAAGGAGCACATAGATTCAATAGAGGTGGAGAAATTTCATTGTGATCAGTTTGGACAGGGTCTGGTTGCAGCTAATTTATAATGAGCATCCCAAAACCACTTTAGGATGGGGATATATCTTGGAGATCAGGTCCCCAGTTTCAAGGGCTCCAAAAGCCCATCAGTCAGTCAGAAATATAGTTTTCATGGCAACCAGCTGTTTTCCCAAACACTCAGCTCTGGGCATCTGGAAAAATAGTTAGGAAAATTCTTCCATAAATCTTCCCTGTGGTCACTGCATCTGATACTGCTCAGTTAATCTCCACAATGCATTGGGCTTAGTGCATATGTTCAGAGTGACATTATATCCCATTGCTATTAGCCTGAGCTGGGAGATTGATTGATCTGTGTGGGACTGTAAGAGCTTCCTGAGAGTATTGCCTCAAATCACGGTCAGAGGAACAGCCACCCCGGGCTTCCGGAGGGCAGAGTTTGGCCTCTTGGGGAGGCTGGTTAACAGAATCCCTTGGGAGACTGTCCTGAAGGACAAACAAGTCCTGGAATACTGGATGTCCTTCCAGAAGAAAATCTTAAAGGTGCAGAAGCAGTTTGAGCCACCATTTCTGGGTATTTTAGAGATACACAGGTGTGGCACTTAAGGATATGGTTAGTGGTGGACTTAGTGCTGGATTAATGGTTGGACTTGATGATCTCAGAGGTCTTTTCCAACTTCAATGATTCTATTATTCTATGATAAAAATCCTAAAATCACTTGTTCCGTTTAGTTACTAAATTATAACTTATCACAACAAGGTTTCAAACCAAAACCCATACACTGACAAGGCACCTAAGGCAGAGAGAGAGAGTTACTAAACACAGAGAATCTTTTTACAGCCATAATAAAAACCGATTTAGATCTCCAAACCTGGATATTTCCTCAGTCTGCTGAGAATAATTAGAAATAATTAGAAAAATATTAATTAGAAATATTGCATTTTCTCAGAAGTCTTCTAATAGTCCATCCTTTAATTTTATAGTATAAACAATGTCATCCTTCTGTGAATAATGTTTTGAGAGTGTGGCTTGGTGGAATTACTTAAAATTATATATATATATATTTTTTTTTTTCATATTTTTTTTCCTAAAGCAGTAGGATTAAGATTATAATACTTTTACCCACGGTGGACAAATATTATCTAGATTTTTAGGAGTTTTCAAAAATACTTTGATCCATTTAACTAATTAAAATCAACCTTATTGGGGAAACCACTTAAGTGCTAATGTTAGCTGCTTGTTCTTAGTATCCCTGTGGGATTACTTTGGCTACATGAGGAATCATGCAAAGTGCACTGTAGTTGGAAAGGAAAATACTGGCTGGAAACAGTGAAGATAATGGCTGATTCAGAACACCAGGTTATAGCTGACAAAAATGAGATCAAAAAAGAGGAAACTTTCAATAATCACAACTTTTGTGTTTCCACAGAGCTGTGGTGACTCGTCATGACTAGCTTTCTGGTTGTAAGGAGTGGGTGTTTATAACACTTGATCAAAGACTTTCTAGCACGCCACTAATTTTGCACATGTAAAGAGAAAACTGAGCCATGCTTAGATTCCCCATGTTCCTCTTTCTCTGTCCTCATCCAGACAATAAGGAGAAGTTGCAAGAACCTCTGTGCCCCAAAGAACATGGTAGGTCAGAATCTCTGGAGAGGGATTCTGCTATGATAAAGGAAATAAGAACAAAAAAATCTGTCTCTAACACACTATAATAGCCGATGTTCTCACCTGGTACTCTAGGGCAGAGGACGGGAATATAAGCCTTACACCCTCTAGCACAAATATAAAGAAGTAAATAACATATAAAAGAAATCTACAGGCACTTTTCAAAATCAAGACATTAGGAAAAATTGTACTAAAATCCACCAACCACCTTGCTGTATGGATTTTTCAATCTAAAGCCTGAGTTGATTCTTCAGCTCCTGTCCCCTAGAGATATGCCTTTTCCTTTCAAAGCCTTCAAGATGTACATTTCTTCTCTCAGCTTCACAAGGCTATTCTCATTTCTCCTGAGCATAATATAAGACGTATTGAAATATCTTTGCTTTTTATTTGCCTTTTTGAGTTAGAGAAGAGAGAAGGAAGATGGACATCAATCTCTTCATTACAAAATTTGTGCCCGACAGCTTGATTTTTCAGTTATGCTAAAAATTCTCTACAGAAGTGAGATGACAGCATTTTTAAGTGATTAAGTTTTAGGAGAGCTTCCGTAGGGGTTCTTTTTTTTAAAAAGGACAATACATAATTTGCCTATTTAAATAGTATTTTTCATGCTACCACAAGCTTGGTCTGAGAGCACTGAACAAATACAAGAGCAGGTGCCACTGATACCACATACAACCATCTCTGAAGGCAAATGCTTCATGAAAAAACACAAGCATCAGAGATTTTCTTCTTGGGTCTAGAAATTAGACGAGATGTTTTATGATGAAGAGTTGTGGTAGATACTGAGATCAGCCATACTTGCTGGGTAAATATACCAGTGTCTTGTCTGCACTGGCAATAGGGGTGAAAACTCTCTGAAAGACAACCTTAAGGAACAGTGATAACTGTTTGACACTGATGCTCCTCATTGATTTTGGTCAGAGAAGGATATTTGGGAAAGCAGCCTGCAAAATTCCCAATGCTTTAGTGTGCATGCAAAATTCAGTCATTGAAACATAGCTATGGGCTGCCAGCACCTGGAAAACCTGACCATCTTTTAGTACAGTGACTGAGAGAGATCACCTTGGGCCATGAGGAGTGCAGCAGTAACCAGCATGACCTAATACCTTCAGGAAGTTTCCCAAGGACTCCATGGGATGGATATACTCTCCTCCAGAGCTTCTCTTGCAGGATTCCAAATCTGTGAGCACCATTTTTGTTAGTTTCCCCAAACACACTCTTCTTCCCTTCATGTACCTCCTATTTATTCAGAAGTACTTTCAAAAGCCTGCAAGGTTTTCCTGCACTGGAACAGCACTATGGCATCCTGTAGGCAGCCTGATAAGCAGTCATTCAGGGAGGAAGATGCTGAGCTTAAGACCCTTAAAATGGTCACTGTTTCTGAGTGTGATAGATACATCAGCACCATCTGGTCTCTTTGGGAGCTCTTGAAAAATGTTGTTAAGGAACGTGGAACCTTCCTAAAGGACTGGAAAAGTTGTCGGCTTGCTTCTCACATGCAGTTTTATGGCTTAGGCCTGGATCTACAGCTACCATTGCTATCAAAGCATTTTGAGGACTTCCAAAAATTACATGTCCTCTTAGTCCTTAAAGAAAACTCGAATACACACTTCTGGTTGATTTTATCTCCAGTCCATCAGAGTATTTGAACTCAAAACCAGATTTTGCTTAAAAAGCATATGTAATCATAAGAGAAAAATTTCCTACTAATCTACAAAAGTATCTGTTTTCATCACCTTCAAACATTCTAACCTTCAAATATTGAAATTTTTTTACCATATAAGGAAGGATGGATTTATGGAACTTTTTTTCCATGATGCATCCTTTCAAGTTCTGTGATGATTTTCCTAAGCAGAACAACATAAACTCAAATTTCATAGTCAAAAGACGGCAGGTTGAACTTTATTACCAATTACAATACCTTTGATGACTCCATAGTAGTCACAGATAAAATCAGGCTAGGGAAAACAAGTTCACATCTTTTGAACTGCGAAGAACATAACAATTACTTACTAAACAATTAAAAATTATTAATTATACCACTGGATGTAGGCCTTACAGGGCTTAAAGGATATGCGCTGCTTGCACTTGTATATGCTCATTAATCACAGTCTGTTACTGTAATTTTAATGAATGTTTATCTTATTTTCTTTGTGTAATCCAATTACTTTTGTTTTTTTAACCATCGTCAGGGATCTCTTTTTTTCCGGCATCCTGCCAATCAGCCCCCTTTAGATGTGAACAATTCAATTCATTATCATTAGGTTTCTCTTTTTAATCCCACTTCTGGGTGAACCATAGAAAGAAAATCCAGGAACAGAAGTCCTTGCACAGCAGGGGGAATGAAATGTGTTCTGAACACCTGAGCAATTATGTGCAACAGTTCTCCAGAATGGTAGTCTAATGTCTTTCTAAACTTGTACCATATAAACAATTAGATCATCTGTCATTTCTGCTTTAGTATTAAATTAATTGCAAATTGACTTCAGGATTGAGGAAAAAAATTAAACTGCTGGAGTGAATCTAAACATTTTGTGTTTGTTTATGTTTTAACTGGCCTGTTGCACCTGTCCAAATCATTTCTATGATGCAGATGCTATTACTACAGTCCCAGTTGATTATGACAGCCCTGTAGTAAAGACAGGAAAAATCAACCCACCAGATTACCAGATTAAGTGAACAAGGTATTTCTACAACCTACAGAAGTTTTCATGAAACATGCATATAATTATGCACCAAGAGTAGAAGACCAGCAAACAACCAGCATGATACTTCTAGCAAGAAATACAGGGTGGTGAGTACTTAATCATAAAGGCAACTATTTAAAAACATAAATAAAATTACAAAATTATTTTAGTAAACCAGAAACTAGAAGAGTTGTCAGAGTAAATATGAGGCAATTGAGAAACATAACAGCATGACCAAGGTTTCTTTGTTAACAGAGATAAGGGAAGAAATGGTAAGCAGCACCACCAGCCTTGTAGGCTCAGATACCAGAAAGAGAACAGGTGCACTGCCAGGCTGCTAGACTGGATCCACTTCCCTGCCCTGATGATATGGCCACACAAGTTCTGGTGCTGTCACTTGGCAGTGGCTCAGGATTAGCAGCACTGGGCACCGTGACTTAGGTGTGGCTGTGCTTGCTCATAGAGTCAAGAGGGCAGTGAGCATCACCCACTGACAGATCAAAGGCCTGACAAAATAAACAACGAAAGCAATAGCTGGTGGAAAAGCCAAACTGGCTTTTCTTCTCAGGCTGATGAATGCTTTCCTTCAGCACATTCTCTTTTCAAATTTTAAACATGTTTTCTGCTGAAAAGAAAGATTATATTAAAAGTTTTATGGGACAAAAAATTCTGTAATACCAGAAATTCTCTGCAACATTGCAAGACAAATATTTCAGCCTATCAACCAGAGAGTCTTGAGCTGGAAATCATAATTTAGTCTTGGCTTTAGGCTCAGACATTTTTCTGACTGACACTGGCCAGCATTCTAACTGCTAGTGTGCTACCTGATGTGGCTTAAGTAGCTGTATTGTCCCTCTTGATAGATGGAGAAATATATAGGGTTTATTGTTCTGTCTTTTAGTCTTCCCTGAGAGAGCAAAGAGGAAAGGCTTGGAAATAACATGATGCCATTGTCTGGCAAAGGCAACGGGCATTTTCTCATTTGGATTGGAAAGTTGTAGAAGCCTTATCCATCTCAGTTTGCTTGACTTCTGCAACCACTCAGAGACAACAAATCTGTTGACAGAGTGTCAAGGCTAACAGTTAACTAATCAGACAACAAGTAAAACAGTCTTCTAAAACTTATTGGAGACAGACAGAACTTGGCAGCTTGGTGTTCAGTCTTGGGAACTGAGAGGTGGTTCTGCTTCAGACGTTCTGGTGAACTCAGCTTCTTGATTGTCAGCATTTCACAAGAGTGCAGAGTTCACAAGTTCCTTGTTTTTGTCATTGCCTGTATTTTTTCAGTTTTTTACTCAAGTTGGAATAAATCCACAGACAATTATTTTTCCTACTAGCAATACACTCTTGGTCTTTCAAAATGTACTTGTCTTGACTCCCCTTATCTCTGTTCTATCTCAGGGAACCTCAAATCACAAAATGGTACTAATTACTTTTTTTGCTTCAGTCAGAGGTATTTTATGCCAATAATTTTTCATGCTAGCTGTAGGTTATTCAGTCTACAACTGACGTGATGAGAAAAAGATAGATTAACATTCTCCAAAGTACTCTTGTGAATTATAATTTCACACACTTTCTTGTAATAGCAAACCATCAAATTATGTTTTCCTACCTCCTGTATGGTATTAGAGAGTTTTCAGTGTGTCATGAAAGAGATCATATAGCTGAACCAAAAGATGGCAGAGAATAATGCAGGATTCCCTCTGCCTCTGCCAGTCTTGTTTTTGACTCCTTGTCAATTCATGTTTTTCTAGCATGTGGGGAGCCAAGGGTAAGCTGACTGTTCTTATTGGTAGCAGGTTAGCAAAGGCATCTTTTACATGAACTCTGGAAATGAACTAAAATGATCTGGAGTTCTTGCTGGAATATCAGAAGCAGTGAGACTGGGACATGTGACCCTGGAGTTTTCCTATGTCCAGCTGAAGAGATAAAAAGTTCCTAACCTTATGTGCCACACTTTGGATTCATGTCTCTTGTCCATCTGACCAACTTTCCCATTCTGTGAAGCACAATGGTCAGTGCTTACCAGTCAGTTATCTGTACTAGTTGTTAACTCCATCCCTCTGTTGTCACTCAGAGTCAATGTCCTTTCAATCTCTCACATCATTGGTTTGACCTGCCAGTATGTGCCAGCCATGGGCGCTTTCTGTGGTAAATGTGCCCTGTTGGACCTTTTCACCACCTCCTTCTTCTCCAGGGAGTGAGGAAAGAGCTTCACTGTTGTTTTCTCCTTAAAAATACCAGAAAATCTCATTAAGTTAGCAGTTTCTTGTTGCCATCATATCATATCATATATCATATCATATCATATCATATCATATCATCATATCATATATCATATCATAATATCATATCATATCAATCATATTATATCATATCATTTCATATCATATTGTATCATATGCCACTTATCTAAGGACCTACTTTTTAAAACAATACATGGACCATGGTTATTTCTTAATCCACATCTGCCATTCGTTCCTGATGCAGAGTAAAATTTTTTTTGCATTTCACTGCAGTGGAAAAGTAATTCACTGGGAGATTCCTCATCAGGATGGATTATGCATGACAAGGAAGTCAAAGGTCAGAGAGCAGATAGGAGAAAAAAACAAATTTGTTCCCCTATTGGATTAAGAAACAAGCCTTCGTGAAATATACCCGTTTCAGCAAAAAAGATAGGTAGGTGTTTTTACAAACTACATCTTCTACTGACTATGGGAAGTGTTTAAAGAAAGGAACACACAAAGTCTTCTCCGAACATATCACACCCACTGATCCCATACTAAAACTGGAGTCAGGCCAGATGAGAAAGAAATTATAAACAGGCTGGTCAGGGAAATGTTTTGTGAGCATGACACTTTTATAAGGATAAACAAGACAAGGCATAAAAAAGTTGATTGTTTTCTCCCCAGATGTAGTAATGTGAATCTGGGAAAAAGAAATTGTCCCAACCACAGTGAAAGAAATGATACAAGTGTAAAAAGAATTAGTTTTTATCGCAGTTTTTTCAGTGAAGAAACAAAAGGGAAGGAAAAAACAAAGGAATCAAGATGTAGATTTTTGTCCAACTTCCCTCAACTTCCTGGTCTACCTGGAATAAACATTCTCCTCTCAGGTTTTTAAAACATGAATTGTCCTTTTAACTTGTGAAGATAAGCTTATTTTTGTCTTTTTTGGTGCGAGTAAAAGTCTCTCCATCAGAAACAATACCTCATCTACTTCTTCCAAGTGTATCTTCCAAGGATATATATAAAATTAGAAAAAGAACTCACCTCTCCCCTACAAACTTGAAGCTCACTGCCACAGGATGTTTTACATTTCAAAAGTCTGTGTGAGTTAAAATGCAGTTAGACAGCTTCATGGGAAAGGAGGTTCCTCGAGCGCTTTTAAATGCTTTCAGCTTTCCTCTGAAAGATGTAAATAGAAATGAGAAAGTTACTGCACACTTTTTCTTTTACTTTCTTCTTCAGTGCTTCTCCCAGACAATATTGGATGGGAGATAGTGATGCTAATGAGCATCACTGACTGAGCTGATCCAAATGAGCTGATGTAATGCTAAGGTCTCAAAAAAAATCAGTTGTGGTATCGTCTTGATATTGTCAGCAGGTATAATGCCTTTTCTTATTGGTGAAAGACTGAAACATAACGTTTTTTTTCTCTCAGTTCTTACAAATATATTCAGGATAAAATTTCTGTTCTTGATATTGCACAGCAAAATGGTTTGTCTTCCACTGGAAATAATAAAAATTTTTCTGAGTGAATTTCCTTCTTTACCTCCAATGTGAAGCCCTTGAAAAAAAAAAGAAAAGGAACGGAAAATAATCTCCCATGCCTTTAACAGTTTTATGACCCCACTAAAAAACAGAGTTATAGCAGTCTGAATGTCCAAACTACATTTTTATATTCCTGGAGATTTTTTGTTAATTCTCTTTGCATTTATCCTTAAACATTTTAATTCTGGGGATTCATAACGCATTTTGTAAGTTGTCAAATATCGTGATTACTACAATATTTTACTTCAAGATGTGTTTTCAAAAATCACTCTCTTTCAATGCTTTTATGGGGAGAGGAATATAAATAAGAGGGGAAAAAAGTTTGACATTCATGAACCTTTTCAATTGTTTGAGTCTTAGTCCATCTGTTCTATAGTTTTTCCAAATTTCTTAATATACAAGATTTTCTGTGGTGCTTTACAGAAACAGCCAATCTTGCAGTGTTTGAAGACAGCAGCTAGCCCAATACTGATAGCCAGATGTGGTGTAATCTTGGCTGGGATTAATGGGATTTCAGAACAGTTCTTGACCTCACAGAAATCAGGTCAGGGAAGGCCAGGTGAAAACAAAAGAGGAATCCTGCATAAAGAGAGTTGAAACGGTCTATTTGTGAAGGTAATTACATGAAACCAGGGTTAGGAGGTAGCTGAGCAAAGTAAGGCAGGACTTAATACAGAACACATGTGTATGAGGAGAGGTACAAGTAAGGGTACAAAAATGCATTAAGATTGCTTGAAAGTATTGACAAAGTAGTGGGAAAAGAAATGCCTAAAGCAGTATGTAAGAACCTTCACAAAGTCTTTGGGAAAAGTCTCTCTCGCTAAAGACAATATTGCACGAGTGGCACCACTGATTGGAGGAATGGCAATAAATTACAAGTTTCACAGTGAGAAAAGAGTGAAATCAGGATGCCTCAGTGTCCTGCCCAAAGATCTGCACTTCTCATTTGTATTCTAATGATCTGGAAAAGGAGAGAAGCATGATACCACGAAGTTATTTCAGGTTTATCCTCACAGTGATCTCTGAACTCAAATATTTGGAACAATTTAATCAGGTCAAGTGATCAGGAAAAATGAACTAGAAAATTAAAATCAACCTTAATGAATAAAATACATTACATAATCCTACTCTATGCATTTCTAATTAATTGTATCAGTTCCAGAAAAGATTCATTTCAGTTTGAGTGGCGCAAGAAGATCATAGCTCAAAGTTCAGCAGCATCAAAGTTACTCAACAAAATGCATGCAAAAAAAACCCCCAAAAATTATTGTACTTTACTACACTCTGAAGATAGCACTCACCTATAGCTATATGATCAACCCTATCATGTATGAAAGTAAAGATGTAGCAGAATTAGATGTTGAAGAACTTCATACTGCCATACTGTTTCTGCAGATGTATTATATATTGTGAACTGGGAGAAAAAAAAAAGAGCATTGTGAATTTCAAGGCAATGAGCTACAATATAGGAATAGTAGTATTTAATCTTCAAAAAAGCAGAAGGAAAAAAGAAATGTGCTGAAAATGAAAACATACACAGAATGAGAATTCCAGTAAGGGTGAAACATTGACAAAAGACAATGAGTTCCCAGGAAAGGACAGTATGAAATGCCTATGCCTTTGGCTGACTTACAAGAAGTAACATTGTTTTTTAACAAAAGTATCTTTTATTGAAAAATTTTAGCTTCACTAAAAAAAAAATCTAACCTGAATAATTCTGAAAGCAGTGACTGTACTTAAATCTTGTAAGGGATACAGAGCCATCTACAGCCAGCTAGCAGAGTGGGACCCAACATGTACTACAGAAAAAAAAGAGAAGCTTAGCTAAATTAATGTCTAAAGAGATACAATTTCATAAAATTAAGTCTATTTAGAGGAATTAGCACAATAAAAAATCTAACCAAAGCCAAGCGAGTAGCAGCAAGTTTCTGGTTTAAATTAAAGATTTGAAGTGGAAGGATATAAACAGAGAATTCTTAGAAAATGGAAGAAACAATCATGAAAAACAAATATTCTTAAATCTGAAAGTTTTAACATGACTATAAACCTTTGAATCATTTCTACAAATTGAACCAAAAATAAGAAACTGCTTTGGAGAAGATGGGAACAAATGTTCCATGCTCTGTTGTAGGTAGCTTTAGGGTAGAGAAGGAAATGGATGATATTAAGGACTTTCTTGAAGCAGGAAACAAACTGACTTCTTAAATATAAAGAAGAAACAAAACAAAACAAATATCCTCAGAAAAATAAGACACACAGAAAACTAATCCAAAGAACAAGATGCGTCACTGAGACACAGTCACAGAATGTAAAATTAAAATAAGAAATCACAAGCCCCAAAAAACATAAGATACCAAAGGAAAAGTAAATTATGGTTTGGGAACTTTCCTAGGTTCTCTGAAAAAAATCAGTACTGCATCACAGCTTGCTATTTGGTTTAAGCAGCTGTTAAAAAATTTCTTTTTGCAAGGGATAGTGTGAATTTCCACATAGACTGCTTCAAGTTCAGAGGGTAAGGTAAAGTTACAGATTAGCTGGGCATCAAATACTAAAGCTTGGGAGTTAGTATGCATGGCAGGCTATACTAGTATGACAATAATATCAAAAATACCAAAAGTCACCCCAGATTCTAATCACATTTAATTCTGTAAGGAAACATCATTGTCTTTATTCAATGCACTAATTATAAAGAAGTTATAAAAATATAATGAGATTTGTCTTTTCGGAGGCAGAATTATGCCCTGAAAATGAAAATAATAAGAAAATAATACATCATGGATTGGATAAACATTGTGTAGATTTGTTACAACCATCAGAGGGTTCAAAGACCCCAGAAGATGGTTCTATAACTAAAAGAACTTTCCTGCTACAAAAAACTCACACTGTTCTTAAAAAATGCCAAGCACAGTCATATTGGTCATCAGGCATATAAATGGGAATGGAGTAGGTAATAAATTGCCTATAACAATCTGTTTTTTCTTAAAAGACATACTGATACATGTAGAACACACTGTGGGTAGACTGAAGTCAGAAGCTGTTTAGCAGGAAAAGTAACAGTAGCTACTCTGCTTGCCCTCATGTAAGGTCACCTCCCTCTTTTTTTCTTTTCTTTATTTCTTAAGATCCTTCATAAATTTTGTGAGGGACAATAGAAAACTAACCACACTTCATCTGAATATTCAAGACAAAGCAGATAAAAAAGTTTTTTAAAAAAACAGATCTGAATATTGAGCCAAAGTAGGATACTCATTTTTGTCTGCCATCTGACTAGTCCTGTGTTAGGATTTTATATGGACTGAAATCTTAAAGTGGATCTACCTACATGATCTCTGAAAAGAAGCTCTAAAATGAGACTGAAAGGCTTCTGATGCTTGTATTAGTGACACTCTTAATAATAATCTTCATAATAATTGCAAGAAGCATTCTTTGAGTGTGCTCAAAGCAAGCAGGAAAGACAGAATGGAAATGAAAATGTTTTCTATAACCAGCTGTCTGCCTGTTCTTTGTGTCTTTCTCCTAGGCAAGCAATTCAGAGGTGAGCTGCAGCAAGCTCTGCCTTCATTCCCTCTAGCCCCTGCTACATTATTTTCATCCCTTTAGAAGCCTGCTTGTTTGATCCTTGCTCTTTCCTGTGGTCTCCCAATCTCTCTGCAGGAGCTACATGCTCCCAGATTCATGGCTTTTTTCCACCACACCCTGAGGTCTCCAAACCTTTCTGCCCCAACATATTCATTTGCTCTCAAAGGAAAGAAGCGGCGTCTTCTTCCCTCCCTCCCTCCCGCTTCCTTCCCTCCCTCCCAGGATTGCACTTGAGCCAGTCATCTAAAGGAGTCTAACAAAAAATAGAAATAAAATCTGCAGAAAGACATTTTATCGCAGAACCGCAGCAAAAATTTTCTGTGGTTACTTCAACATCTGTAGATGTCACTGATCTAACAGGGTACTGTTCTGGCTGGCACTTGGAGCCAAGAAATCAAAACCAAACAATCTCTGTGGAGACTGGATAGACCACTGCTGGGTTAGCATCAAGGGTAAAAGGGTTGTGCATATATTTTGTAAAATAGATAAGAGAAAGTGATGAAAATAGATAAGAGGGAAGTGAGGAAAATCAAACAGAGAAGAAAATATGATCATGAAAATATGATCACCAGGTCAATGGTGGGACGGAGACCAAAATAAAGTTTCTTACCTTTAGGAAAAGAAGGAAAACAAAGAAAGCAAGAGAAGAAAAAGAGAACAGAAAGTCTTACACAAACTTACATTTCTGAGTTATTATGGAATTTCTGTACTAGGGAATGGAGTTTCATCTTGCAGATTTCAGTTAACCAGAAAAACTAGACAGGGCTGGCTCCTTTTGTTTCTGATGGTTACTCCAAAGAAAGCAGTGAGGCAAGTTTTTCATTAAAACAAACAAGCAAATAAAGGATAGATTAATGCAAATAATATAGTAAAGCATGCTTTTAAAGAACGGGTAGGGCTGGACATTTGTTGGAGGAGACAGAATAGCTGTAACTAAATTAAATTTTCTCCCCAACCTTTTTTTTTTCAAATTTACTTTAATAAATGCAGGTATATTTACAACCATGTTAAAAGTTTGTCACACTCTTCTTGGAAACTTCCTCTAGGAAGATAAGAAGCACAGTATCACTGAACTCAGTAATGTCAATGGTCCCAGACCTCTCAAGAGTCAGGCAAGTGGGCTAGAAATTGTGTCTTTGTTTCTTCATCACTGGGTTTTCTGTGTAGATGAAGAAGCTTAAAAGCGTAGATGAAGAAGCTTTCACTAGGGCAAAAGTCAAACAGCAAGGAAATATTTTCCTTTTAGGCAAATTTAGCAAACTATCTAGGGTAATAGTTAATGTTTTGCTCTTGGTTCCTCAAAATATCCCCCAATTGTGACTCTGAATTTTGCCTGACATCAGTCCATGGCTGTTTCTGTGAGAATCTATTAATGTTCTCACTGAAGTCAATACAGGAAACTAATGCAAAGCCCTAAATATTTCTACTGCCCTAAGGACAAGAAGCTTCTGACGTGTAAAGCAATCACTTCTATCTATCAATTAATATTTTTCTTTGCATTCCTTTGAGCTACCTCCAACTCCTCATTCTATTTCTAATAACAAAGTGGTGGGAAAAGGATGTAACCTTACAGATTAAGTCACCTAAAATGGACACACAACAAAGGCCTCTAAGCAGGCATTTCAAAGCTGTGCTAAACTGTTTTTTGTCTTCTTGTTGCGTGTGCTTCAAGTTTCTTCTTTTTACTAGTTATATATATACACACTTTGAATTATTTTTAATTAGATGGATTGCTTTACTTTTGCACTTCTGACATCATCATGAGTATACTGAAGATGTAAAGGTTGTGTAGAATTATTTTATTTCATCTTCTCTGTTTTTACAGGTAATGTCAGAGAAGTTTTTTTCCGTTTGCTTTGCTGTATGTACCCTTAGTGTGCTTTTCAGTCCTTTTGTATAGACAATTCAAGAAAATGTTAGATACAACTAAGCCTAATTATTGCTTGCAAGATTTGGAGAAATTTTACCAAAAAAAATCTTTGTGAACCACTATTATTTTCATATTTACAAAAAAAGTGTTAGGCATTGTGAATGTACAGTTCTTGTCTATAAGCATAATGAATTTTAACTTGCAGGGATTTATTTATGGCAGTACAAAGCACCTCTGTTTTGGGAAGATCAGACAGGTTTGTATTAGTTATTATGACAACAATGCCTGCAGTGCAGATAGAGCACTAAATGGCTCACTTTGTGATTCTGAGGAGCTCAGTCTGAACTTTTAATTCCCAACATTCTTCTAACAACTCCTGGTCATGCTGTAAAACTGAAAGTTCAAAACCTATGTTCTATGAATGAAAAAAAAACCCTCAGAAATTAAAGAAATATTTAATGCATATTTTCTCCACCTTCAATGTTTCGTTCCTTTTAATTTTCAATTTAGAGATTTTAGATTTTTTTCCCCAATATCTCCAGAAATTATTTATAATCTTAATTAATTTTCAAAAAGACAATTAATCTGCTTTGTTAATTAATTAGGAGCTACCTTGTTCCAAGTTCTCATATATTTTAGCTTCTGTACAATGTATCTCTATCTCTTATAGCATTCAAAAATATTTTTCCATTATGACCAAAATGATCAAAAATAATTTGATGAAAATTCTTTATATCTAAAACTAAGATCTTATCGTTATCCTGCATTCCTAGCTTACCACTACATATTTTATTGGTTCCTAGCTGATCAATTGTTGATAACATCTTTGTTAAATGTTGCAGAAATTTATGGTTGTAGTTGCACAATTTGGGAAGATTTAATATTTTCCCCATAATAAAAAAGCAAATGTTTTCTATTTTAAATGCAAAGATGCATATGCACATATATATACATAGTTTTATGAATATTATATGCAAGAATAACTTCATTGGTACTGGACTGAAGTTAAAAAGTGTCTTTGTGATTCAGAAGAATTTTGATAGATTAATTTTAGATGTTGCATTCTTTTGCCTATTTTAAAAAAAAAAATTCCTAGGCTTTACTCAGGTTTGTAATTCTACCAAATACCATTGCAGGCAACAATAATAAAACAACTGTTAAACGATGGGTCCAAAAGAGGGAAACAATCTTCAGTGAAACAGTAAGATATTACTCTACTGTTGACAGACCTTTCCCTAATTGTGTATACTTTACAAGTAAACCATGGGGACAAGGGAGGTAGGAAGGCCCTTTTCTGCATCCTTACAAAATGAGTTTCTTTTTAAAGTGAAAGAGCATTATTGATCAAAGCAAAGGGTAACACCATATGTAAAGAAGAAACAGCTGGCAGTCACCTTTCTGTCACTCACTTACACAGTTCCACACAGACCCACACTCATTAAAAACAGGTCGGATCGGATTCCAGGTTCACCCTGCAAAATTAATGACAACCTTGCAATAAAGTAACAGCATGAATTTGAGCCTTGTAATACAACGTGATTACTAGCGTTTTTATTAGCTGGGTTTGAGCAGCAGGCAAGGCCGGCTGCTATTTGACACACAAACAGGGATGTTACCAGGTGCACTGCTCTAAAGTGTCACATCAAAGTCACAGCCCTGCTGGCTTGGTTTACACCTGAGCCAATTAGCCTGGGAGATCAGAAGAGGCTGAAAAAGAATACGTCTTCTTATTTTTGTGCTGGAGAGAATCACTTGATCCCAAGTAAGACGATACAAGGGGAACAATGCTAGATAAAGTATGGCAAAGGAGGAAGCGGGCACCAGGCAGGGGAATCGGTGAGAGGCTGTGATAAGAGAACTATCATCAAATAAAAAGCAAAGTGCAAAGTAAAAGTGCCATATGCCTGTCCCTCTCTCAGTGTGTTTGTCAGTCTTTTGTTTGCAACAAAGGGGCTAATTGAAATGAAACAATCTCCAGCCTGTTTGCTGGCACATCAAATATGCTGTAAGATCTGCTGGTTCTTGCTTTTCCTGAATTATTGAAGAAGTATGGCTTCTAGAGGGGAAAAAAAAAAAA
>VYXD01007793.1:1536805-1551579 GCA_013397195.1 Hylia prasina
AAAAAAAAAAGTGGAGGGATCTTCAAAATACAGTGCTTTTTTTTGGGGGGGTGTGGGGAGGAAGAAGGATTATGCTTTTTTTAGTGATCTCTTCTGGTTTTCCCAGATTTCACTTAGAATAATGTAATAAAAGGCCTGTACGAAAGATGGAAGAACTTCAGATGCCGTGCTTAACTGGGGTATTCCCATTCCAAGTTAAGTGTCTGAGCCTGAACCTTCAGATACTTTGAAATGACTTTAGCATGACAATCTCTGTCCTCTGTTTCTTCCTGCAGGGAAGCAGGCTGTAAGCTGTGAGTTTTGCCCTCTTTTAAATATGCAAACAATTTAAGAAAACAGAAATGAAAACAGTTTCAAGGTTGCAAAAATCAAAAAGTATTATTTTTTTAAACTAGTTTATTTGGCAGTGACATTTTCATTATATAAACATGAAAAACAAATGTTCCTGTATATTAAAGCAGACATAAAAAAATACAGAATTTAAATAAAAACTGACCTGGCTGAAGTTGAAAAGCTGAAATACTTGGAACAAGTGTATGCAGATCCTGTGTTTCATTAAGTTATATTTTATTTTTTTTCCCAAATCACTTAGAAACAAGATGATAAAAAGGCAGATATTCCCAGAACTATTTTATGTGAGAAGCATTGAGAAGTTATTAATTAAATTAAATTTGATCTCTGTAGGGTATGAATTGCAGGTGAATAACTTCACTTTCTCAAGAGATATCTACCAGAGTAGATCATCACATTTAATCCCAAAATGTCTTCTTTCCAGCATAGATTTTCAGTATTTAATTATAACTATTATTGAGACCAATTGAAGTAATCAGAATTCCAGACCAAGCGAATCTACAAGGCAGGGCTGAGAAGGAAGTAAAGCAGCTTCTTTCCTACCCCACAATAAGAGGGACAGCTGAATGTCTTTCATGAAGGGACGGAGTTCCAGTTGGGCATTCTCTTTATCATGCAGTGGGAGACGACCTCAAGGAGCTGAGTCCCAGAGCAGGCATGAGACAAAGGATGCACTAACTCCAGAGACTCACAGTGTTCTCAGTAGATACTCTCACTTCGCTCCCAGAAAGGATGCACCATTGTGCCAGTGTATATGGCACAGCGCACAGTGCCATATAATAGCAGCAGAAGTGTAAAAAGTAGCAGCCTAGATACTGCTGGGGCAGAAAAACTGGGATGTGACCTTCCCTGTATTGTTTGTGGTTTCCAGACAAACATTTGCTAACCCTCTACCCAATGCTCCTCAAGTCACCTGAAGAGCAGCAGCAGCTCCTCAGACTCCCTGAGAAGGGCACTGCCTACAGTCAGTGCATGAGATTTGAGTACTTAAGCTCTCTGACTGCTGGAAAGTTTTATAAAAGACGGGTGCTTTTGCTATAGCCAGGACACAGTGAATTACTGTGACTGTGATTATATCTCACAGATGCCACATTTTGTGTGTCCTTCATTGCTTTGGCTAGGGATATGTTTAATAGAAAACTCCACAAAGTCAGCTTCAAGCACCAGGAAAATTCTTGTCAGTCTGTCACACCCCTCAAGTGACACAGGTAAGTCCTTATTTTCTCAGTCCTTGTGAGTGTGGGGTCCTCCACTATAGTCATACCTATGTGGAAGTTTGGGTACCACACAAAGATTTGGTGAGCCACTGGAACATATAGATGAGGGGGCTTAAAAATGTGTATAGGAGCACAACTGTTTCATTAAGTTTAGTACAGACAACTGACCTTCATCGTAATAGACCTGGAGCCTTCCCTGAAAGGGTTCTAGTTCTATCAGGATTATTTCCCTCCTTAAGGATTTCTGTCAAAAACCTTTAGGATTCTGTCTGAATAAGTTCTCGGTATGTAATGAAGGCTAAATCTGAGTCATATTCTCTGGTGGATCAAATTGCTAACTTAGACAAACTGCATTGTGTAAGAAATGTGAATTCACTCATTCTATTAATCTCAGACAATTGATAAAATTTTAATCAAGAGCTTAATCAATTCCTCTAATATATAGAACTGATCCCATATATGTGTGAAATCATCTCGCTTCTTTTTTTACTGCTTGCGTTTCATAACGCACCCTATGCATTTGAAAATTCTTGATTAGAAGCCTGAAAATAATTTATTATGATCTTGGCTCAAACAAACTGAAAATACAGTAAAAAATTACAAGGATAAATATTTCTTCACAGATTTTTAAAGTGCATTTTTAATATATATATATTGAAAATATTTGGGTATTTCACTTCTCTCCTAACAAAATATTACTCTCACACATGAATATGCATGCTTGTGTTCCCTTCAGCAAGTTTTCATTCATTGGCTGCAGTCATCCAAATATGACAGAGGAGTAGATTTGTTGGAGAGAATAACTCCTACAAGCCTTGTCAAAATAGACATTGTTAGACATTTATTATTGCTCCCACCGAAGAAAAGGCTCACGTGGAGAGAATCCACACAGAAGGGAATCCAGTAAAAACTCCCACTGTGGGAAAACTTCAATCACATTTTCAATCAGAGACTGCACCTTCTTAAATGCCAACTTCATCAATCTTTGGTATGAATCCATAAAAAATGAGTGTCGGTGCTTTTTATGCACAGAGAACTAATTCTATACTTTTTCTTTTCTCCAGGCTGTTACTAAATTTCCCTTTGTTTTTTTCATCTTTTTAAGCTGCATATAGGAGAAAAGGGTGAGAGGAGTTAGGAGTCATGGGGAGAAACAAATTATGAAACAAAAGATCATGTCCTCCAAACATACTTTGGAATTGGAACTGGAAAACTTCACTGGAGAATGTAGAAGTTTTCAGCAATTGGAAGTTATGATTATTTTAATCATTATCCAAAAATATCCAGGCAACTCCAAGAATATTTTTCTCACTTGTTTCAATTGTAATGGTCACAGTATTTTTATATACTTTTATATACTTTTTTTATACTTTTATACTTTCTGCAAGCTGCCTGCTCCATTCTACTGAAACAATTTAATTTATTTGCACTGAAGACTACTTTTTCTAGAGTTATTACCATTATGTTAAAAGTGAGTCTTTGCTGATTACTGAAACTTAAGATGTTTTAAATTAATTCATTTTTATGTATCAACATGTGCTGTAGAATATTTTTTAAATTGAAGACAAAATATTATGTACTTTGTACTACTGCTCAAGTATGTTTTTTTCAATATCATCTAAATGAAGAGAGAATGTAAACAGCAAGAACAGGTTGGCTGGAGTCAGAACCCTCCCAACAAATCAATTAATGTTCCTCTACTCCCCTTAATGCTTTTAAATTAGATTAACAGAATGTTGACCCTCCTTTAATAAAGCCTAGTTTCGCCCTGTGGTGTGCATTTAGATACTAATATCAAAGAAACAAGTCTGACAAAGGGAGGATAAAACTTACCAGTAGGCCCTGGTTCCCTGCTATTAGGATAATTGCTCAGTCTGTAGAGTTGTTAAATTATGTTAAATATGCAGACTTTTTTCTTTTACTGACTGCACATGGGAAGAACTGCCAGAAACTTTCATGTATTCTCTGACTCTTCCATTTTAAAGAATTCAAAGTTGGAACTAAACAACAAACAGTGTATTTTCAATATGAAGTAGTAGGAAGAAAAACATTATATGCAGCCAGTTGTCTATTGCAACTATTTCTAAACTGACATATTTCAAAGGACATCAAAAACCTCAGAAGCTGAAATAACATAAAGAAGACCTAGCAAACAGCTGAAAATAAGCAGCTGTAACATATATATCTATACCTATGTGACTACACTGTTCATAGTACGTACAACATAAAGCACAATGGATTAAATTTCTGAAAACAATGTGCTTAGTAAAGTCCAAAATCCAGAAACTCAATTGCATATTGCTAACACTATTTTATCATCTCCTGCAACCATGCAAATAAAGCAGTAATTTCTTCACCTGCTTTGTGATTGCATATTCCAAAAGCTTTTCCCTTGAAACATTCATTTCATTCTTCCTGCACAAACTGGGACTTTGCTCACTGAACTGAATTTGTGCCCATGTCATATTGGAGTCTCTGCCACTATCTTTCTATGCAGTTTTTTCCCCTTAGTATAAACCTTCTCTCTAGTGTTGACTTATTTATGATGATCAGGAGGTTTTGGTGAAAAATCCATCCTCTCCTCAACTATTTGCAGAGAGAATTAGGGAGAATGTGAAAATTCTAGCCACAAGCTTCTTCTCATGTTTTCAAAATATGGTAAATGAGCTAAGTGATAGTTTTCACTTATAACTTAGAGTGAAGGGTGACTATAAGCTGTGCAGTCCAGACTTATGTGCACAGAAAGATTTGAGGGTTTGTTCAATGTTCTTTTTCTCATTTGGAGATCTAATTTACATGGACAAATGAGCCTTTCACATGAAAAATCAAGACAGAGGAAAAAATGTATTAGTGAAAATGAAGCTCTGCATACTCAGCTCAGATTAGGTTGGTGTGTTTTTCACATCCCTGAAAGACAGCTCAAAATGGTGGCTTTAAACAGATGTTTCTATCCACTTTCACACACCTTTAAAAATAACTGACTGGTAGGCAGCCTCAAGCTATTTGAAATACTAAAGAGGCTGATGAAAGGGACCACAAAGCAGTGGATCTCCCCCAAATTCCTCTAATGGCTCTCAGAGAGTTCCCTGCTATTAACACTAGTACTGGCTGCCTGCTGAGATAAAGATATGGGACCATTAACCCCATATACTCCCAGCCTGGATTCCTCTCACCCAACTTTGAATTTGTAATGACTGGATCTCATCAGCCATGCTTCCCCTACAGTCAACAGGCATGCTTACCTTTCTGAAGATTAATTATATCGTAAGTGGGCTCAAACACTGCTGGAAGACTGAGTCTAGTCTCCTCTCCCTGAGCCAGGGGAGCCAAGGAGTCAGGACTGTGCTCATTACTGTAGACAAGACTCTGCCTCATTCTGCCACCTCAGGAATACACCACACTGCAGCCTCTGGTGCCTTCTGCTGCTGTCTTCTTTGCTCACTTCAACATGAGTTTTCCTTCTCTCTGAAGCTTCATACATCCTCCCTCACTGGAAGTTTCTCTTCATGACCAAAGCGTCACCTGTTCTTCACAAAGCTGTCCCTTATTGCTGTTTTAGTGCAACTTTATTTTCCCCTTTGGTAGCATTTTCAGCCACAAGCAGATCCCTTCAGATCAGCACTGACTGTTCCCTGCTGGGTGCTGCTGTCAGCCCCTGAGTAGGCATCTTGCTTGAATCTTCTGCATTGTTCTTTGAGGGCTTCAGGCAATCTCCACTGCCTAGGTTTGAGGACTTCCAGGAAAGTTAAACTGCTCAGTGTGACATGCTGGGTTGTTCTATTAATTATTTGCCTCCTTCCTCTCTGTTCAGCATTTAGAGAAACATGCTGTCCATTTCTGAATTCATGACCATGAATTTAAGACAGTTGCCTCATACTGCCTGTGGCATATCTGCATCTGCACACCCTGACTACAAATCTATTAGATCCTTGCACTATTATCTATGACCTGCTAAGTTAACTTGATGATGATGGTCAATGGTGTTCTCATAGAGAGTACAATGAGAGAATTATTCCAGAGGAACATGTCAGACAGCACCTCAATAAGCATCTTGCATGGCCTCCTCCTAAGCAATCTATGAAGGTACTGAAAAGATGAAATGTTAATAATTGGATAGATTTTAAACAGTAATACATAAATTTGTCATCAGGTTCTGAAACGAGAACTGGGAGGATTTGTTGTTCCTTACTCTAAGCTAAGATTAAAGTAATCTTCACTTGTAAAATGGTATCACACTATATCAGTAATTATTTAGGACCTCTCAGAAGATAAATGGCATACATTGAGGTATGCTACGAAAAAAAAAAAAAAAAAAAAAGGTTCCCACTAAATGTTCTGATGTAATATGTTAGCCCTATTTTTAAAATTTTGGAAAACCAACCCTAAACAAAAGATTTATTTAAGCCACTTCTTTAGCTATAAAGACTAAAAGTGAAGACGAATTTTAACATTCTCCTGATGTCCTTGAATCCTGGTCTTCCCTTTAGGGTTTTCTGTGTTACAGAGTGAAATGTGGTTAACACAGTCACTAATGCACTTGACTTCCTTATTCCCCTCTGGAACATATTTTACTTCAACAGATGTTTTCAAAATAATTAAATGGTGGTGAGCATGCATTATTGACAATGTCTGATGCCGCACTAATGCACTCCACGTTTAAACATTTGTCACCAGCAGGGCTGTGTGTTCAGGAATGTTGTGCTCTTTATAAATAACTTCTGTAAAATATCTGGATTGTAAATGGGAAAAAATAGGAAAATTCTGATATCTGCTAAATAAGGAATGAATGCAATTGCCATTCTGTAGCCATGGTAACTGAAGTTTGGCTGTTATCATTTGTCTATTGCCCTTTAAAGTAGAAAGCAAAGCACCTCAAAGATCCTGTCTTCAGCCACTATGAATGAAGGTATTTAGAGCCAGAATTGTGAAGGGAAAGTATGTTTTTGCAAGAAGTTATAGAATGGTTGCTAAAATTTTCTAGTGAAGTGCTAAATATTGACGGGAAAATGTATGGTTGATGTGAGTTAAATGGTATTAGATCTTGTCCACAGATATTTACAATGAAAAGAATGTGTTTTTTTTTCTTTTTATTACAAAAAAGAAAGGGAGAAAAAAGAGAAGGAAAATGAAAACTATCCAGCCTTTGCCATTACATTATTACTTTCTCTAAAAATGGAGAAAATATCATTACCATGCCATAACAATATTATATTAGCTGTCCAAGCTAAAATAAAGTTTGACTTTTTCTCTTATTAGGATTTAATGATATTATTATAATTAAACTTCTCATTAATTTTTTTCATGCTTTCTATTGAGTTATTGTCCCCCGCAGATTTGGAATGAAATGATCATATAATTACAGCAGTCCATTTTTAAATGAGGATATTTGGAATGTAGGTTTGCACCTAGGGTTTTCTGAAATTATAAATCCTGAGTGGAATTACAAGAGTAATTCTCTTTTGTTAAACCTCATAATTAGAAAAAAAAGGGGAGAAAGAATGTTATACTTAGAATTAATGGATAAAAGTGTCTGATGCCCAAATAGAAGAGCAATGAGAGTGAATACACATTTGCAGATATGCATAGGAACATTAAGCACAACTAGTAATGATACTTGTTGCTTTTAATACTGCAAAAGCTAAACATTCAAAATTATCAAATCTTCCCATCCCTATCATGTTCCTAAGTGAAACTCTAAAGCTACAATATACTTGGGATTTTAAAATTTTTCTTGTGGTTCTTGCAGTTATGATTCTGTTGCAGTTAATACGTGAGAAGAGAACAGTGTTTAAAAAGTAAGATTCTGAAGAGAGAAAATAGGAGTATTTGTCAATAAGTATTATGTAAGGCTAATAGATAACAAATAATGCATTTTTCTGTTAAGCAGATATATATTAAAGTACTATTCCCCTCTATATACACATTATGATCCCTCAGAAACAGAAGAAATTAAAAATTAAGCACTTGGACAAAGTAAATGAACTCTACATTCTGCCTCAGATGACAGTAAGAAAAAACTCCAAATAAATATTTTCCTGAAAAACTACAGAAAACAAAAGGGAAGCATCAATTCTCTTGACTTAATGCCTTTTTATGACTCTACTGGAGCAGTCAGTCAGTGTTGGAAGAATGGGTTCAAAGCACCATCATACTAACAACTAACATAGTATACGAATGATTCTTAATTAAAAAGTCTATATTGCATTCACACAGGCCATATTAGACTTCAATCAGTACCTACTTATAGGAAAATAATAATTAATATAAGCTTATACAGAAAAGGTCTTTAAAGTGACAGGAGTAAAAGTCACCAGGTTTTTTTCCAGTCACCTCTGAAAATATCGACGGTTTGTGTTGATTTGAGAAGAAAATTCAAAGATTCTTTCCCTAAGAGACAGGTTAATTCAGTTCAGGTTCATTTCTAAAATAAAAATTGGTGAAAACTGAGGAAGCTGGGAACAGCCATGCAGGAATAGCTTAAAACAGCCATGAAGCAATTAGGACAAAGCACCACTGTAGTGTCAGAAGATAAATGGAAATAACATTATTAATCACTAGGTCTTTGAAAAGGAACTGGAAGTAAAAATACAACTTACAAACAACATAAAAGTACTGAATGTGAAACAGTATCTGAGGAGGAGGAATGGTTGTGGCAGAAGCATGCATTGTATTGTAACTGTGTCTCACATCTTCTCAGTGGGCAAGAGTTAAGAGTATTTGTGGATTTGTTTCATCTCAGTGAGTGACAGGATTAGACAGTCATAGGTGTGTGATTTGTGTATAGCAAACATAAATACATTTCAGGTTTAGAGTTTAGAAAACTTACCAGTTGAAGGTCAAAGTTCAAAATCCATGGAAATTTCTACTCTGCATTTCAAGATTCATGCCAAAGTTTTGAAATGCAGAGAATAGAAAACATACACACACATGGAATTTAATAAAAGGCACAAAGTATTTTCCAACTTTCCCTTTTTCATCAAAAAGTCCTTTCTTCAAACAGAAGACTCCAGGTCAATTTTTTGTGTCAAGTTATCCTTCTTAGTGGGAGGAAAAGGTTATTTCTGTCATTCAGTTCTAAATGTGACAAAATGCACAAAGTCCCAAAAGAGAAAAAGGAGAGTAGACATCAGGAATATGTGTTTTTGTTGACATTCTTGGAATACATGGAAGCTGAGCAGTCAGATGGATGCCTTTCACCAAGCAGGTCAGCAACGCACCTGATCTGCTGTGCCCTGGCTCACTTCACTGGGCTGGGTCATTGTGTATTCAGGTTCAGGCAGAACAGATTCAAGCAGCATCAGAGAGCTGGTGTCTCTAGATTAGGTGACAAGATAAGAATCAGATGGAGAAGTCACCAAAGCGTTAAAGGGAAAGAAAACGTGTGCAGAAGAGTCTTAACAGTTTTTCAAGCTAGTTCAGTGATGGAAAAGATGTTTTAAAAGCATTGAGCAATCAGTGTCATAAACAAAAAGGCAGGTGCCACAATGAAGCAGAAAAGCATGGATTTTCCCTTTTCTTTTGATTTTTATCTTTTTCTTAAACTTCTTGTACTGCAGTAAAAAACAAAGAAATCCAAACAGAAATAGGTGACAAAAGATTCATCTTACCATAACAAGCTATTTCTCATTTGCACTTTCTGATCCCACACTCCTGATTTTATGAGAGGAAATCTCAATAAAGCAGCAAGGTTACACATATTATATATTATTATATATATAATATTGATATATTAATATATAATTAATTTTTTATTATAATTAATTAATAATGAACTCCTTATATTTTTTCCACTTAGTATTCCTATCTTTTTCTTCTGTCATGTCTTTTGTATGGCTTTACTTACAACAGAGGTAAGACTTCTAAGCATATATTAATAGAAGGAAGAATTTCAAGTGCATGTTAGGTTCTCCACTCTTCAAATACATAAATGAGGATGAATTGATAAATTGATTAAAAAAATGTCAGTGTTGTAATTCCAGGTGTATGAGAGGTATGTGGAGACACAATCAGGTGGAGATGGAAAAGTGTCAAATCCTATACAACTCCTGCTGTCCCAGTAGAGTTATACAGGAATGATTTCCAGGGAGAGTTACACTTCTTCCTGAGGCTATATACAGACTGTGATTTTATTTGCTACTCTGTGCCAGAAGTAAAAGATGTTTTCATTTGCATATTATAATGTACACTTTCTTTTTTTTTTATTATTTCAGGATTTCATTGCGATGTTGATTTAAAGTAGTCAAAAATCCATTTACGAATAAAGCTTACATCTTTATTAGACAAAGAGCAGGAGGCCTTTTTATAAAGAAAAATGAATTTCACAAGGGAAAGGCTAAAAGATGGGTCAGTCACTAAAAATACTGTGTTTTCTCTTGAATTCTTTGTTCTTATATCTTAATCATATCCAGCATAGCACACAGTTTTTCTCCTACTGGTTTGTAAAGCAGGCTTATAATTAATTTATAAGCACTTCTAATTAGTAGAGACAAGTAAGCATTGAAAACCCCACATGATGAGAAGGCTCCCCTTTAAAAAACTCCAAGTTCTCCAACACACTTCTCTAGCAAAAGCTAATTAAAATCACGGTCCACTTTAAAGTTGTGGATAAAAATAAAACAGAGGCAAATGCTAGAAACAAGATGTTAGATAATTAGCTTCTGAATTTTGCCAGACCTCAGAGCATCAGAGATATTTCTGATGTATTGCAAAAGATCTGGCAAGTTGGTCTTACCCCTGCTCCTGCTGACCTCGGTGGGATTCCCCTGTGTTGTCAGCTGCAGCAAGTGGCTGCACACCCCCAGGAGTGCTAGACTGGTTTCCCCAACCAAGGGGGCTGGAGGCAGGGAGCACATCCACCTGCTAGGAGCAGCAGGACTGTTGATGTGTTACAGACCTGCTGGGCAGACCTGCACTGTGTAACCCCTGCACCTCTGTCTGCGTGGGTGCCAGAACTGGCACACACCTCCAGTGCCAAATGCAGCTGGCCTTCCTTAGCGGCGGAAGCGCCGGATGGGTGAGAAAGAACTGCTCATCTTCAAGTGAAGACATCCTGACACTGGTGCTGATGGCTAAAATGCTAATCGCCTGTCACATGGCTGAAGGGAAACTTTCTCAGCAGCACTGAATCGTTAGAGGTGGTGTAAGAGGAGGTCAAGTTGGCGCTAAGCAGGCAGAATAAAATGACTGCTCTAAGTATGAACAAAGTGGAAAGGAAGCAAGGGGCAGCAATAATCACGAGGAGTACTGAACTAACTGCCAATGGACAATGCTTCGTCATTCCATTCAACTTACTAAGACTCAAGGCATCCTAAATTCAATGAGCTGCTAATATGAGGGGTAAATACACATACACATCACCATTCTTCACTTTACCTTCCTGTATTGGTTTCAAACTCTGTGATGCCTTCATGTGACATGTTCAGGTGTTGGAGGTTTTTTCCCCCATGACAAAAAAATCTTTTAATGTTTGCATTTTTATGGATGGATGCTTAGATTCTGACACTATCAAAAAGGCTTAGGAGATGGGGCTTTTAGCAAACACTTGTGAAAAATCTTATAAGAATTGACAACCTTTACACACAAAACCCCACTTTGATTTTTACCTAATTTGTTACTATTTCACATTTCTCAGATGTTTTTAGTGGTTTCTAATGTTCTCAGTGTCAACAGTGTAAAGGCAATGTCTGTGGTTTACCCCTCATAACTAATCCAGGAAAATACCAAGTTTTTGATGTTTATAACTGATTTTCAATTTTTTCTCTTTTTTTAACTCTGCTATTTTTTTTTTAATTTAGTAGTACCATCAGGTGATGTCTTTTTGAAGAAAGTTAAGGTGAGGCCACGGAAAAAACTCTGAGAAGCCCTCCTCAGGAAAAGAAAAATATTTTGCAGGTTTGCTTGACCTTTTCCTGGTTCCTGGAGGAATAACAGTACTAGTGATGGTATAGCATAAAAAGTTCAGAAGTTCAGGCTTTCTTTTCAGAGCAGCATAAGGCTGCAATAAAGTCATTATACACATGTGAGTGTGTGTGAATATATTAGATGTCAATTAATAGTTTTTATGCCAATTCTAATAATAATACCAAAGTTCTTTAGAAACATGCTTACAATAAAGGAATCTGACCTCTGAGAAGTGGGGTTTTTGTGATGTCCAACAACTTTCACAACCTGGCTATGGTTGGGGTTTAGGTATTCATGTAAGGGTAAGAAGATTCCCTTTTCCCTCAATATTACTGGTCAAGTGAGGTGGCTTCACGCACTGTGGGGCTACCACTCTCACAAAGCAGTTTAAGAGGTTTGACCACTATATGGAACACCACTATAACAAACCCAAATGCATGCAGGGGTGTTCCATCTGGGTATTCATAGGATCAGAGAATGGTCTGGTTTGGAAGGGACCATAAAGATCATCTGAGTACAATCCCACTGCCATGGGCAGGGACATTTTCCACTACACCAGGCTACACAAAGCCCCATCCAGTCTGGCCCTGAGCATTTCCAAGGATGGGGCATCCACAACTTCTCTACACCAACCTTAGGTCTTTCACAGATCCTTTATTTTCTGAGTGAAATAATGTCACTTGGTCATGAAAGATACTTATACAAGAAGTAAAATATTTTATTTCTGTTTGATTCACAGGTAGGAGTTTTGTTAATCTAAAAGAAAATTTAGCTAAACCAACTAAAAGATTGCATGGATGTTTTCAATCATTTTAAAACAGATGTATTTGTTTTCAAGTCACTTTTTGAACAACCAAATCAATACTGAAAAAAATGTCCCCACAAATAACTTAAGCAGAAGTAAAACATTAATACTATCTTTTTATAACTCACCTATATACAAAATCAGTGTTTTAGATGAAATCTTAGAGGCTCCTATTGATACAATTTTCACTAGTAAAGAAAAATGCCAAAAGGACCTCTTCTCTAATAGAAAACTAGTTGACCTTCTTTGTGGGAGATTCTTTATTTTGTTTTGGAAATCTAATCTGCTGAGGTAGTCTTCTCAGTACTCTTATCCTTTGATCATCATCTGCCCAAGCAGAAACCAATGCAGCTGTACTGAAATAAGTTTAAAGACTTATTTTAGTTCCTTGAGAACTGATAATTGTACTTGCACTCATGGTGGTTTACAATGCTTCCTGCAATGATCATCTTGAGACTGAAATACATTCTTAGTCAGTATTTAATTTTGAAAAACGGTACTACAGATTTTTTCGTATTTTCCTAAAATATGGATGGTAAAGCAGTTATGAAAACCTCCAGTCTTTACCTAACTGGTTTGCGAAGGCAACCACAGTATTTTTAATCTGTGAAAATGTTTAAAACAAGTTATGTTTAAGCAGTCTATTAAAAAGGAAAGTCATCTCAATATTTCAGTTCTTAGCTAAAAAGGTTGTTCTTCCATTACGTGCACAAAGCTTTTCTTACCATAATCATCACTACAGCCTCTATGATGTTAAAACCAAAGCACAGAACTCAATTTCTAAAACATTAAACAATTAGGGAAAATATCTAGGTAATTCACATGATGTTGTCTATAGAAACAGAAAAGGTCTTCACCATTAGCTTCAGAAGAAAGACCTGTACTGCACTGATACAGCAAGTGATTTTCTATCATAGTTGACACTACAAAACCTGTTTCCTAATTCAGTGTGTTAGGTGTGTCTTTTGTAGCTGCTTAATAATATTGCATAGCATTCCTAAAGCTGTGTTATCTAATTGTCATCCATGGGGAAGTCATAGGTGCAACAGAAAAATAAATACATTTCCTCTTCTTCCTCCTATTCAGAGAAGAAGAAATTATGAGATAATGTGAGAAACATGAGAAGCAATACATAATATGCCTCCTAAAGGACTGTAGCAAAAAATGCCAAAATGAACATCTTGGGATTTGCTCTCCTTGCTGTATTAGTAAAGAGGCATTGATTGAGAGAATTTTGCTGGCTGTCTCTGCCATTTTAAAAGCAAAACTTCCTATAGTTCAATTATTTGCAATAACCTCCCGTGATCTCACTGAGAATTAAATTGCTATTGTTCCTGCCAAACAACAGCTTTTCCTGTAAACTGGTGGGAAGACTCTTTAATGAACATTTATGAGCCCATCCTCTGGAGCGATCCCTTTCCCTGGAGCGGGGAGGCTGCCAGGGAGGGCTCCCCGAGAGGCGTTCTACCTGAGTGCACTTTGCCAGATTGATGAGCCTCCTTCCGACAGCTGACTTTTTATGTAGAGAATTTGTTTGGCATGCGCAAGCTGCTTACATCAATATATTATTAAAAGGGGAGGAGGGAAGGGGCTGCGGACACTAACTTGTAGCCACGCTGCAGCTTTTCTAGCCAGGATTCTGTATAAATGTATACATCTTTTAATCTTGCATTTCTTCCTTATTTTTTCCCCCCAGAGAAGCCATTTAGCAGTGCAGTGGCATTTTTCCACTTCCCAAACACACATTTGTTCCTCCACAGCTGCCGCGCCCCTCTCATTCTAAGCAGCCTTTTTTTCCCCCTAAATTCTCAGTGGTCCTTAGTACAAACATGAATAGAAAGGTTACTCAGCGGGTTTGCATAGTAAACACAAATGGATATTGTTCTTGACATCTTGTGAACTTGTCTCTCTCCCTTGTATCTTGAGAGAACATAGGACCTTCTGGGCCTGTACGAGCCTTGCTGCATTTTTAATGATAGTCCCTGAAATGCAGGGGAGAAAGATGTTGTCACCTCGGCATATTTTATCCCTGATCAAACATTAGTTGGCAGCTGTTCTAAACTTGTAACGCTGTCTCATCTATGCTGGCTGCTGGTTTGGTGGCAAGAGTGCAAAATCTCACCCAGCTTCCTTTTCACATCTCTCTCCAGCCTCTTTACCCATGCCTTGGAGCCCTGCTCTCCTCTCCAGCAACACAAAATCATGTCCAGCAAGTTCCAATGCACAGAGGCGAGAGTTAGCAAGCAGACAACTCATTTTATGAAGTAATCCTTACCAAAATCAGGGTAAACATGCCAAGATATTAAAACATTTATAAATACTGAATGTGTTTTCACATGCAGAGACAACAGCAGACGTGAAGATAGGTTCAGTGTGTTACATATGAGCATTTAATTTTTGATTTTTTTTTTTCCTTCCCTGACTGGTCCATTTGGTCTAAATATTGTTATTTTAGCTCTCAGGGTGGGGTGCTGCTTGTCTGTTTGTTTGTTTGCTTTTTT
>VYXD01007794.1:0-62206 GCA_013397195.1 Hylia prasina
GGAGTCAGCGCGCCCGCCCTGCCCGCCTAGAGAGAGCCCCTTAATTTCAAAATTATAATAATTCGCAGGGAAGGGGATTACATTTTCCATTCCAAGGGAGGCTCCTGCCTTCCTTAGCAGACAGTTGTCTTTCAAACCATGACAATTATCTAGATGGGGCTGTAGCCATCTAAAGCAGTTTCTTGGGTATCTGAATATCTGGATGGCCTACTGAACAGTGCAACTACTTAGCTTTTGAAAGGCTCTCTGTTGACAAGTATATGAGCAAGAGTATCTTTGAGGTTGTTTTTTTTTTACTGTCTTTTATGCAACACATAGGGGATATTTTTTTCCATGATCAGCTCAGTAAATAATTCCATTGTAATAAAGAGCCAAATACCAGAATAATTGATTCAGAAGGGTCTTAGCCATGGTGTGAGTTATCACTGATAACTATGTCCTGACATTAGAGTAACCTAATTAATGTCCTTAATCATTCCCAACATGGGAGTTTTCACAGATTCCTGAGACAGTACTGTTACTGTCCCCCTCTGCAGCAGCATAGCTTGCCTGATTGAATTTTATGTATGATGGAGTTCAGCAAATCATTCTCTTTCCTGGCCAGAAGTTTCCCAAATCCCTAGGTAGAAATTTCCCCCCTCCCCCTGAAAAATCCTTATTACATTGCTTCTTTTTTTGTCCTCTCTTTTTAAGTACAACACTCTCTGCCAAATTCTTTAATCTGGCTCTAGGAGTCTTGCTTTCTAGCTTGCTGATTGCTTCCTCCACCCTCACCATTCTTCTAGTCCTTCTCAAGTAGCTCCTATTTTTATGGAAAGACAACCCCAAAACTGAACACAGAGCCAGGGAGAGCAGGCAAGTGCTTCATGTCTCATATTTGCAAGTATACTGTGTAGAGTCTGAATTACATATGTTTGTTTGCTCACACTCTTAATAGCTTCTTGCCTGTAAGCAGATTTTTTTTTTCCTCAAAGAGGGAATAAAATTAATTCAGGAAGAACACTGCTTCTCTAGGGCAGTTCAGAAGCCTTCTAGCTAATTAAACAGATGGTAGTTATAAAACTATTGTTTTTGAAGGTGTTTGTTCACCTGGCATTACTAAGCCAGTTTTAGAACACCTAGAGCTTGGTATCTGCTGGTTTTATAAACTGTGTGCTTGAAGATGACCCTGGGAAAAGAATGGATTGTTTTGCCACTTTCAGCTACTGCAAATGTCCCTGAGTATTTCATGGCTCACATTTCCAAGGGATCCAGCATGCCGTTCGTGTATTTTATCTGCTGTTTGCGTCTTTGTGCTTTTTTTTCATGGCTTATTACCTCAGCCTCACTTAGTAGCATCATGAGTTTATCCTGCAATTAGCCCAAAAACTGTAATCATTTCCTCGTCTGTGACACATGCACACTGGTTTCTCTGAATCATCCCTGTTTAGGGACTATGCCATCAGTGCTGTGTCATGATTAAGGGAAGAAGGGATCTGTTTCAGGCCAAGGCTGCTAAGTCACATTTTCTGCAAAGAGCTAAAATGTAATTCTGTATTACAGTTTTAAGCAGCAAAGCTGATTTAAGATGCTCCTGGCCACACTGTCACCAGCTGCCTGACTGCTTTTTTCATACCCCCAGCAGATGTTTTTTAAAAGGACCATGACTGATACTGCATAGGTGAGAATGAGCAACATGCGGTGCGAAAGAGTGAACATCTTTGGCAATTAAACCACATTATGAAAATGTAGCATGCAACGAGTTAGGTACTCTGTAGCCAAGTACCAGAAGAGGCATGCCGTGATTTCTTCTTTCTCACTTTTTTTTTTTTTTCCTCTTCTATGATTTATTTTTATTCAGATCTCTTCTGGTTGTGTTTGATGATAAACAAAGGTTTGTTTATCATCAAAGGAATTATCTCCATTATTATGTTGTAATTTAACTAGATAAGCAATTTTCTGATAGTCACACTAGGAAGCCTACTGGGAGACTGCGCACTGGTGATCAGCACTGATGTCAGAGTAGAGTCCTCTTTAAAGTCTGGAAGGCTTATTTTATTAAAAATGAGTATTTATATATTGCTCAACAAACTGGGAATGATTTTATTCCCCAAACTGATTTTATAGGTGCTTTGAAAATTTCCTCTGGCAGTGATTTTTAGCAATGTGTTGCTTACTCTTTTGATCTGATGCCAGCCCATCAAATAGTGAAGGGCTTGATTACAGTTTTGTGTCTGAATCAGGGTGCAGCAGAGGATTTCCTCCACAGATGGCTGAGTAGTTATTTTGTGTTGGGAATTGTTGCAGTGTGCCTTTTAGGTAATTTCATATCCATATTCTCATTGTATGGTTTAACCCAGCACACCCTTGTATTCTCCCCAGTTTTTGGTTTGGCCCAGGTGTTGCAATCCTTCTCTTGGGAGCCAATACCAGGTACTTCCCCTAATCCCCTCTTATGCTCTGTCCTCATTGGATAATGTACGCCAACTCCAACCCCTTCCGCTTTCTGTGTGAATAAAAGGACCCCCAGCACGTGTAGGGGGGTCTTTGGGTTCCATCATGTGTTGAATAAATACCTGTGTTCAACCCCCAAGACCGGGGCTGCTGTCCGTATGTCCCTGCGCTGAAGCTTTCGATAACCGGGATCTGCAGACCTCCTAAAGGGGGTAATGTCACACCCCGTGCAGTGCCGCCTTCCCTGAAGTACCCTGGAGTGAAGAAACCCCCAGGAATGCGACAGGGAAGTATAACTAAAATAATCCTGATAGGGTGGCAAGAGAGCAAACAAGCCTCTGCAGGCTCCTTCATAATGAATCCTGCCTATCCATGCAAATACTGGTAAACTTGAGGCAGTTGCTTCCTGGGAGCAGCAGTAGTAGGGTGGCTGCATGAGTCCTGGCGGGCCAAGTGTGGCTGCAGGAGGCCACCCTGTCAGGAAGCACAGCCTGAGCACAAGGCAGTGACAGTCTTGTAAAAGAGCTCCAGGGAACCTGGCAGTGACAGTCAATGCCATATAGCAGAGATTTTTCACTTTCCATAGAGGGGAAGGTTCATTTAGGGTTCCTGTATGTGATGGATGGGTAAACAGAAAAATTCAGTAAGCTTGACCTCTAACATCCCACTCTGTGACTTTGCATAGAAATGTAGGGTTTGTTTTTCAGGGCAGTTCTGAGATTCACATAGTTTCACATGCATGAATCACACAAATGGCACCTTGCAGCCAGAAAACAGCAGGAAGCCACAAAAAGCTGGTCAGGTTCCAAATTTGCTTGCACATTGCAGAGGTTGTACATAAATGCAGATGTTTATTATATGTTTTTGTGTGAGGGCAACAGCCCTTACATCCCATTCTGCCTAATGTGAAATTCCATGCTCATGTCTCCTATTTCCTAATTTAGAGACTAGGTCAATCCATTGTCAGCTAATGTCATTTCCCTCAATCTTGTCAAAATTCAGCTGGCCAACACAAGCATGTCTGTCTGAACAGCCAGCCTGACCAATACTTTTGCTCCTTAGCTTGCTTCCTGGCACAGTCCAGGTATGCAAAATTCATTATCCTGGCAGTCCATACATTCCCTTGATGTTTGAGAACACAGGTATGATTATTAACTAAGGAAGGAGAAGGCCTCCTGCAGTTAAGATCACAGCTATTAAGTTAGCAGACAGAACTAGTCTCTAGTGTTTTACCCTTCAGGTCTCCCTATATTAGGATTATTCTTAGAGATGGATGGAAGGTGGAAATAGATCTTTTTCAAGACCCAGTCCTGCTGTACACTTGGCCACTGTCCTACAAACTAGAGGAACAAAACCGTGGCCCATTAGATAAACTAAAAAGAAGTTAAAAAGCAATGTTCAGCCATTCAGATCACTTGAAGAGAGAACCTCCGCAGTTTGAAAGGCTGCCTGTACCATGATGTTTAAGTATATGTCCAGTGCATTGTAGTCAGTACTGTCTTTAAATAGAGATTGGAAACTAAATAATAATAAAACCATTGAACCAGCTGCTGTCTTTGCCATTGACAAAGATGCTGGAGCATGAAGAAGAAAGTCACGAGCAGGCAGCAAGCAATGATTTACCATGAAAAATACATTTTATTTGCAGTTAGCAGATCCTGACAAAATTGGGCCTTAAAGGCCTGAACAGAGAGTTTCATGTCTGACTTCACTGTGTCTGAGATGCTCCTCACTGCTCTCCCTCTGGCCTTACTGGGCGAAATGAGACATACCACACCATGGCCTTGGGACCACGGTGCCAGGCTTAATTCATATCTTAGCATGTCTTTCCTGGAAATGCTGCATGACTCTGTGCAGTTTTGCTTTCATGTTATGTAACAAAGTGAGTTTGACTTGTGAAATTCCCTCTGAACATGTCAGTAACATGCTCAGTTTTATGGACTGTCCTGAAAGTTAGAGGGAAGTCTAATATGACAAATCACTGCATAGGGAAACATAGCAGCTAGACCTACCTGAGTATGGCTCTTACTTTCAGTCACTTTCATTTAATGGTTGAGATTTTGAAGTCTTTTGACAGGCATTTTATCGTAAATGCTAATTATTTTATAGTTGCTACACCAGTTTGTTTTTCCCTTACCAATACTCTTCCTGATACATTGATTTTTTTACTGTTAATGCTATCACTGTTAAATCTGGAGAAAGGATAGTTTTGAGGGCTGTAGTTGTTGATGTATTCATAATGAGAAAGGTTCTTTTGAAAGCAATGAGATGGTGTTCAAGATCAAGAGAAGACAAAGCCCAGGGTACTGAAAGGAAAATTATCTTAAAAGAAGTCAGAAATTTAGGACTACTGCTAGAGGGGTGAATTCAAGAACAAACAGCCTTATAATACTATAAGATGTTAAGATTCAAATGTTGGCTCAGAAGAGTAATATGATGTAAGCAGTATATCATCCAGAGTCATGACCAATTATATTTGAGAGGGACTTGCTTATTTTACTCAGTTGTATTAAATTTCCCCTAATCCACAGCACATCCTAAGGGACAAACCTCTTCCTCTAGCTGGGTATATTGATTTACACTGCTTTCTTGATGTTCACGCTCTTCCTCACAGAGACAAGTGACAAGCATGAGGAATTTTGTAGAAGTACAGGTTCCTTGACACAGGACTGATTGTGCCCTAATGTGCATTAAGATTTGGAGGAGAGAATGGCCATGTGGGGTGTATGAGAGTAGTAGGGATTAATGAGATACCACCTCCATCTGCATCAGACAACGCAGGTTGGAGGTCCGAGTTCCGCCAGTCTCTTCCATCCAACAAGGGTACCAAGACGACAAGAAAATGCTTGCATTTGTAGTAGGAATATCTGAGCTGTGTCTACAATTTCTTGTGAAGTTATAACTGTATGTGTTCCAAGAGATGAGGGAGAGTATGAAAGTCATGACAATAATTTTAGACAGGTAAGTGAAATGACCTGAGTAATTTTAGGTCGATCTTGCATTGATTTTTGGCCAGAAGATGGAATGTTTAAAAGATTGAAGCAGAATTAATGACAGTCAATAGGGCTTAAAATAAAATGGGGTTTGTCAAATGTACTTAATTTAATTGCTTTAGATCATGGGTTCGACTGATTAGAAGTATACTGCTTTTCTTGGACTGGACTTTTTTGGACACATGACAGTCTGCTATGTTGCTTCCACAGCCTTCACCATTGTCTGCTTTAGGATTTTGTGGAGATTTCAGATATTGTCTGTAGTTTGGTAGCCATTATTTGCAGCTATTATTTGCCTGAGCCTTTGCATACAGCTGAGAGGGCAACCTTGCCTGTAACTCACAGATGCCTTCCCTCAGAACCCCAGCTAGCTGGGCAGCCCTTTGGAGTACAGCAAATCACAGCAAATTTTTCTTTAGCCACTGTTATTAATGAAATTGTGCTATATTCTTCTGTCATCTAGCGTGGATGCAGTTGGTCATATTGGTTGTTCTGGTGACTCAGGTTACACTGAATTTAGGTGCTCTCACAATGAAATGAATGGTGAAAATGTGTGAGGTTAGGAAAGCACCATGAGAATGTTTTGGAGTCTGATCAATGGCCCTACCAAGAGAGATTTATCAACTTGGTATCTAGCTTACTTTCATGTATAAAAGTCCTTTCTGGGGTATTGTATCTAACTGTTTATGTTCTTATAATCTATTCATGAAAATCATAATGAGAGAGCATAAAAGTCAAAGTGAGAAAATGTATGCCTTGAATAATCCTATCAAGGGTTAAGGTAAATAAAAGGTCAGTATTTTATGAGGAGTATGCCAGTTGGCTGGTGTCTTTCTCCAGATGTATGTAGATTGGCCTCAATTTTCAGGTTTCTGGCAGAAGATACTTGGTGTCCTTTCGTAGCTTCTGCTATTTTTGACTTGAATACGCTTGAATTGTGAACTGATCAAACCTACAGCAGTAAGCACCCAATTATAGAAATACTCATCTTCTCAGGTCTGATTCTTGACTGAAATGCCTAAGCTCATACTAAGATATGCATTATGTTAGATCCTCAGCTGTTAATGATCCTCATTAGTTTATCTGGGCTACAGTCTTCAACACCAGTTTGATTTTGCTTATGAGATGCCAATTCATGTAATTTCAAGGCAAGCACTTGAAATTCACTTATCTCTGGTATCTATATCAAGCATAAAATATAAATTTTTTTAAAAGCAGACATGTAATCTCTGGGGAACAAAAAGAATCCTTAACTTCGCTCTCACTTCAGTAAACTATTCAATTATTGCTTCATAGCATGGCTGACTAGATTTATTTGTCATGTGCCCCTGTAATTCAGTGTTCAGATCCAAACGTGACAAAAGGGAAATAAATAAAGGGCCCTTTGTTATGCCCTAATCCTCCAAACCTTTTTTTTAAAACCAATACTTTGACTACACCTAATGCTTTTAGCACAGAAAAGAAACAAAGATACATGAGGACAGTCAGCTGTTCTCTCAGCTCTATGAGACCAATATTTGACACAGGCAGCGGAGTACAAACACACAGAAAATGCAACTATTTGAAAGAATAATCCTTTTGGAAGTGCAGCTTGCAACTTCCAGAGCATGAAAAGTGGTGTATTCTAGTGAGATTCCTACAGATACTGATAGAGCTAATATATTGACTATAGTAAGAAATAAGCACATGCCTAGAAGTTTTGCTGACTACAAATTTATTTGAAAACTTACCTGAATAGAAAGAACCAACTAAATCAAAGGCCTATAAGATTTTTTGCTGGTATTGCATCCATAGCAAAATATTATGTGAAAAATCCTGTGACTTATCATAACACTGTCCTCTGTTCAGCATCTCTAAATCCTTTCTTACTTTTACTCCCTGTCATCTCATACTGCAGTAACAAAGAACAGATAGCTGAATCTGTTTAATAAATTATAGTCTGATTTTTTTACCTATATTGAGTAGATATGCAAAATGAAGATCCATTTCTCAAAACAAAAAGAAAATCAAAAGCAGAAAATTTTGCATATCACACTATCATAAAATTTGGCAATGGTTTACTTTAAAGAAGATAAAATTATACACTTCTAAGATCATCACATGTATTATCACTAGTCAATCTTGCAAGATGCATCTTCATTCATTGTACCCAGGAGACTGCCTGATTTCATTATGATAATTTTCTAAGTCAGAACATATTTCTAACCTGAGCACATTTTGTGAAGAGTTATGATTTCTACTGATTCAAATCAGTGGCTGTGTTTGCAGAGAGAAGAGAACGCCACAAATAGCAGAGATTTCTTGTTCAGTACTCCACAGAGCGATTGCACATGATTTCTGTGCTCTTTTGTCTTGAAAACACACTTTTGTGTGTTGTCATGGACTGCCAGCCATGACATCACTTGCTTGTCATGGCTGGCAGTCCTGGTCTTTCAGCCAGTGAGTTCAATGCTTAGTTCAGAGGCATGTTTTATTTCTTCAAACCTATTAAACAAACTTGCAGTGGTCAGTGATCTACATGTCTATCAGTCATGTTCCTGATGGACAGCCCAGAGGAAAAAAAGCCACTGAGAAGAGCTCTGCTGAACTCAGAAGTCTTTGGGTTGAATCTTCAGTGAGGGGAATGGCAAGAAAAGAGAAATGGCATACTAGTTCTAATTTTGAGTGAAGAAAGCAGGTTACTAGGCCATGGTAGTCAGCTATCTGATGGGAATTGCTCTTTCATGCTTTATGGAGTTTTGTACAGCTTTTTGTCTAGGGTGTATGCACAATTCATGAGCAGCTGAAACAAAGACAAAATTTAAGAAATAAAATAAAAAAGACATCCAAATATAAAAGACTATAATACAGTAATAAGTGAAAAATAACAGATTAATACTATGATAGCAGAGGCAGTCATTCACTGCTGTTGTTCGTGGCTGTAGTTATGAATATTAATAAATCCAAATAGCTGCATCTGTAAGTCAGACTATCTTTTAGAAAGGGATTTCTGTCACCAAAGACTAAATCAGTATTCAGAGATAGTAGGGTGGAATCGGTGAGACAATAACCAGTGAACCCTCTTCAGGGTTCCTGAATTTTTACTTTGTGATGGTGAAACGTTTATTGATTTGTCGGGTCTTGGCTTATAGAAGTGTTATTAGAGGAGGAAAGAGAAAAATAACAGACTGTGAAAATCTGAGCTTTAAGAAAACATTCCATTACAGAGGGAAGGAGGGAGGAATGAGAGGATAAAACAGGACTGTGGGTTTTGCTGAGGAGACTGCTGAGGAGCTCAGAGTCCTCCGGGAGATTTGATAGCCAAAAAATTACCCCACTGTCCTCAGGAGAGGCTGTGTCAGTGTGTGGCTGTGTGGAACAGCTCAGGCAAGCAGGAATCTGCATTAGATTCTGCCTAAAACATATATGTGACAAATTATGGCAGAGTTGTGGGAAATAAAAGAGCAGTGCTCCACAGACAGCCCAATTCTGCGCACATATCAAGCTTTGAATTTTGATAGATCCAAAACCAGCCCAACCCCATCCCATTGTCTGCTTTAGATTCATATTTGTGGTTAGAGGCCCATTTAACTTATAATTTGATGGGCATCAAATAGGTGCCTTGGAACAGAAATCTATCTTTCATTTCAGAGTGAGCCTTTATATCAGGGGGAACCTTTTAGCTGCAACCTAAAAAAGAACATTTAAATCTTTGCATCTGTAAGCCAGCCACTTCAATGAGAGACTAATTCATCTCCAGGCAAAATTTCCAAGATCCGAGAACCTCTACTTCTTTCCCCAAACAACTGCTCCATTACAGCTGTTATATATTAAAAGAGATATCTGCAGAGACATGTCTGTCAAAAATGGGGGTACAGAACAAAGCAATAATTAAACAGGAATGTGGTGCTGTGAGTTGAAAAACCAAGGTGATGTGCACTGCCTGACGTCTCTGCCACCTAAGGACAGGTGGCAGGTGCCTGTACTTGCTGTCGTTATCTGAATTTGCTTCATGGACTTCATACACAACTTTTGGTTTTTATCTTATTGTCCTGGTTCTGGCCACCCAGGGTTAACTTTAGCAGTAGCCAGGAGAGGGCATGGCCAGGACCTGGAGATTATTCTTTGCCACCTCACATCATTGTCAGAAACAGGGGAAAGGGAGTGTGTTTTGAGGAGAAGGGGCTCCTGCCAGCAGAGTGATGCAGGCAGGCTCCAAAGTGATCATTTTGCGTGTGAATCACTCTCTTTTTTGTTTAATGCTTTCGTAATTAATATTGTTGCGGTTACCATTTGTGTTGTTATCTCATTGCTGTTTCCAATAAATTGTTCTTATCTCAGTCTGTGATCTTCATCTTTGGTGACTCCAGTTCTCCTCTCCAGTCACCCACAAAGGGAGGGGAAGGGAGAGGGGGAGCAAATGGGTGGCAGCATGGTTTTAGTGGGAGCATGAAACTGGAGAACACCATTCCTAAACCACACTATTTCTCAACAAGCTAAATGTGTCAGGAATATGCCTAGTAAAAGACATATGAAAGGTTGAGAGTTTACTTTGCAAACTATTACATTCTAGCTGTGATTGATTTTTCCGAAGAGAATTTGCTTTTTAAGTATTTTCCTTCTTCACAAATGAAGGATAAATATGTTATCGTTCACATTGTTTCTCCCAAGCAAAGGACATAGTATATAAACATTAACATTTGCATATAACATGCATATCCTACTCTGAAACATAGCCAACCACAGAAACATTTCAGGCCTGACCCCTCAGTCTTGACGAAAAGGTCCTATCCCTTCTCTAACACAAGCAATCCCATTCACCTGACAAAAAGTATGCCAGTTTAATACTAAATATTTGCTACTTAAAGTTTTTTTTTTTTTTTGGCATAAAATCTTGCTTTATTGCCATTTTAAAAGATGCTACCTCAGGAAACAGAAGGAAAGTAAAAATGTCATATTTTGGACTGTTTTGTGTTTATTTTTGTAACTGTTCTGCTGATGCTTTCCTGATTTATGCTGTAACTTAGATATGAATGCAGCAGTTGTGGGGCAGTACAGTACAGGCCAAAGGATCAAAAAAGACTAGAAGTATTTCAGCATGATTTTCATGCTGTGAAATCAGAGTGCTTGCATGAAAGACTTGGCAAAAAATATTTTCTGAATATCTCTTTCATGTTTTAAGAGCTATATGCTATGAAATATTTTCTTAAGAATATTTTCTCATTTTTTTTTGTATTTGCTATTAAATATTGTATATTTTCTTAAGCTTTTCGAAGCTTTAGGCAGAGAAACACAAGAGGGCACTTGAGTCCATTTATTTGTTCAAGCTGGTATCAGGCAGAACCCTCTTCACTCCTCTGACTCCTTGAAGAGATAAACCAACAAAAAGGTATTTTTAGCATTTGCCTTTCTTGCCCAACAGAACAAAACAAAATTTTTACAAACTGGACCATTTGTAAAAATACTAGAGGTAGTGAACTAGATAAGAGAGACAATTGAAGAAAATTTGTTCTGTGCCTTGGGAATGGAATTTGGCTCTTGTTAAACAACTGATGGTCACCTCTTTTTAAGCTGAAATACTGGGATTAAGCACAGGTAGCTGTAGGCAATTTGTATAAAACACCTTAAAGAAGGTTTTAGAAAATGATGCTGCTGATTGGGTGACTTGCTTCCCTTTAAATCAGACTGGGAGTACTAAAGTTCTGGAAATCAATTGTTTTTTTCTTAGACTTTTAAAATTAAATTTTCCTTAGGAACAAAGGTGAAGCTGAAGGTCCAGTAAAATCATTCTGCAGTGGAATTTCTTAACTTCTGAGTTGGGCCATGATTATAAAAATGGGTTTATTCTAGCCAGTGAGGCTATATTCAGCTGCAGGATTTCTGCTACAGTCATCAGTTGATGCATTAAAAAAAAAGGGGGGGAAAAAAAAAAGCCCTGTAAGAGGGTGCAAGGATAATGGCAGTAACCTATTTTCTCAACGACCAAAAGTTTCATTATTCTGCTTGTAATGAGGTGCTGCCAGCAGCACCACACAAACAGAAGATACCTTTAACTCATCAGACAGCTTTATGATCTTTGTTGGTTTTCAGTGCAGTGCATTTCACACGTATTTTAAGCTTTCTCTCTTTGTCATGCCCATTTTCAGTCTATTATTTTGGAGTGACGGGGGTTATTTCAGGCTCTCTGAGGTTCAGTTGTCCTTCATTATGATTCTGTATGGCCAGGGATATTTTGCTGATAGCAATAGTCCAAGTCCCCATCCTTTCTGTGTCTTCTGTGTCTCACCACAAAAAGATACTTTTCAGGTTAGTAGCTGGGCAGACTCATATTAAGTATTGCTGTGGTTTTAAGCCCAGCTGGAAAAGGAACACCATGCAGCCACTCCTCAAATCCCCCCATCTCTTCCCCACCACACCAGTGGAATGGGAAAGAGAATTAACGTAAAATTTGTATGTTGAGAAAAGAACAATTTAATAATTAAAAATGAAATAAAACAATAAGGAATAACAACAACAATAATAACATTGGGGAAAACCAAGTGGTGCACAATGCAATTGTTCACTGCCCTCTGACCTGTGCCAGACCCCGCTCCTGAACCCAGATTGGCTGAGATTCTGGGTGACTCCCCCAGTTTATATACTGGACATGAAGTTCTGTGGTATGGAATATCCCTTTGGCCAGTTTGGGTCACCTGTCCTGGTTAAACTCCCTCCCAGTTTGTTGAGTTTTTTGAATACCTCCCCACTGGCAGAGCATGAGACAAGGGAGAAAACAGTCCTTGACTTTGGGTAAACATGACTTAACAACACACCAAATAATCAGTGAGTTATCAACACCATTCTCATTCTGAATCCAAAATACTGCACTGTAACAGCTACTGAGAGAAATACTGTAGCTGAAACCAAGACAAGTATTTAGTTGCATAGCTACCTGCCCACAATGTGCTGTATGCTTTGTTAGGCCATGCTGCTAAGGGCTTTTCACCCGTCCCCAAAATCCCTGGGCCCAGGCCTCCCAGGGTTAGGGTGCTTTTCTGCCTGGATAATAGTGCTCACTCCTTGTAGATGTATTACTGTTTCTCAGTTTGATTTGATTTATTGATAAGAAAACAGTGGGTGTTTGCAGAACAATTTCACCCTTTTCTGTCTGCTTTTCAGGACGTACCACACAGTGAAAGGTTATTTTTAGGAACAGAAGGGAAGCCAATTTGACAGGAACTCAAAGGAGCCGGAGGCTCAGTTGCATAGGATGCAGTGGATTGTCTCTCATCAGTTCTCATTGGTATTGCCAGTTGCTTGGCAATGGGTGAACAAATATGAAAGTGATATAACACAAGTTCTTACTAGTTTAGATTCCCTAACATTGTACCTACCTAATTTGTTGGACATGTGCTTGATGTATCTTGAATATGAGTCTGCTTATTGAGAAGCTTGTTTCAAGCTGTAGAGACACATGAAAGGACTATTTGATGATAAAGGTTTCCACTTCAGTTCCTGGTGTCAGCTGTGATGAAGCTGCATCATATATCACAACAGCAATATGACACATACTGTATATGACTGAAGAGTTCCTTGAATATTAAGCAGTGCATAGTAAATTCAAAGAAAATTATAAACCAAATAAAATGACAATTTTTTTCATCATCACACAGGAAATATAAATAACAGGCATACATGCAATGTACCAAATATTATATTTTTCACAGATTAAAGTTTCAGATAAACGTTTGTTACTGGTTTTTTTAATAATTAGTTCTCATATGTAGTAAAGCATCTCTTTATATATATTTATAACCATCTGTAAAAAAGATGCTAAATTTCCTAAACCGTAAAATTGACCTGAAAATTTCTTTTTAGCCTGTGAGAGTCAATCTAGTTTTATTTTCATTGTTTATGACATCAGTGGCCAAGACAAAATTTTTAATGCAACCTCACCAAGATGATAAACATACAGCTGGAAGGGAATGATTTTTGAATCGGTATTATTGAAATTAATTAGAGTGCCCATGGTTCATGGGGTGTTTTTTTAAGCATTCTGAACCTGGCTGAGAATCTCCTAGACAGCTAATTAGGGCTGAGCTGCCAAAGGCCAGAGTGAATGTGACAGAGACATGACCCTTAGCTTTGAAAGGCGAGGTCATGTATGTTACTATGGAATATTTCTCAGTGTACAGTTAGGTTGAAAACGACTTAATACACCAAAAGTACTGCATATATAGTACAAGCATATACACTGTCTATCACAGACACATAGAAAATATGGTAATGCATATATATACTATATATGATACAATATTTTAACTGTAATATCACTGTGCTATTTTAGTGTCAGACAAAAAAAGAAGCAAAAAACCCAAATAAATTTGTAAATGATGCTCTGGATGTTAACAGCTTTTGTACAGCAACACATTTATTTGCTCACAGATCACCTGAGTCAACTCTGCACAGCTACAGGGGAATGTGAATCTAGGAAAATACTGTTGATGCAGGGTGTATTCACAGATTGTATTAACAGCAGACATATGTCTGAATGTGTTCACATTGTCATGCTGGTGTTAAGAATGGCTGGCATGTATTAGTTATTAAAATGTTCTTAATTTGCCTTGCAGAATTAATTATAAAATGTTAATTCATTATGAAAATACATATGAAAAGTTTATGAGCAGAGGTAAAACATGAATCTGTGGTAAAATATTTGTATTTAGATAAAACTGCTTCCCATTCGCCTTTGAAAAGAGGATGGGATTGCTTTTCTCCATACTTTACAAGAAGATGGACTCTCATTCATATAAACTGCTCACGCTTTGAGATCTAACAGAGTCATGGGGTATTTGCAAGTGATGAGGGCAATGCTTGCTGATGCCTGCCTTTACAGTCCATGCAGGCTTGTGTTTTGCTATTCTTCTGCTGTATTATCAGCTGAACTGTTGCTGGACTCTCCCTGTAGGCTTTTCTCCACCTCCAGAGTCTGTTACAGCTACTCTGCGGGAGAACTCGAGGCTTTTGTATTTTTGCATTGTTGTGTTAACACAGTAATATCAGTGGGGAGGAGGCATGCTAAGGGCACCCCTCTGTTTTGCCTTTTGCTTATCTCTGGCTTGCTCTTGCTTGCCCTTTCCAGTAGTGGAGACAGTGAAATTTGAGAGGAAGGTGGAGAAGAGCTAAAAGGCCAGGGACCACCATGGCCAGCAATTGCAAAAAACTAATTTATTTCTCTGACTCTGTCACTAGTGAGCTGTGTAACCTTGAGGAGGTTGTTTGTATCACAAAGCCTCTGATACAAAGAAGAAGGAAATGGGGCTGCAGAACTGCTGGCTCAAGAGATGCAATAGCATGAACCTTGGAGCAGAGTAATGTGATTGTTATCACCACACTCCTCAGCAGCACCGATACCCCTGCAGAGTGCTGCAGTTGGGGGTGGGAAGTGAGGAGCTCAGAGCAGGGCTCATGTTGGGTAACTGCAGCTTGCAGCAGTGCAGCCCTGTGCCAGGGCAGCCTGGCAGGGTGACCTACGGTGAGCAGCTTCCCTTGCTGAGGAGGTGTACTGCAGGTGGTGCAATTAATTATGTCCAGGCTGATTGCCACAAAGCAATAGGCTTAAAAAGCAGAGCACTGATGTGTACTAACCTTTCAGCAGCTTTGCCACATCTGAGAGTTACCTTTCGTTGGCACAAGTGCCAATGGTAACAAGCTGACTGCTGCTTTTCACTATCACTGGGGTATCCCTGAGCAAAGATGATTATTAAGAGAGTCATTGCCTTTTTTGAGTTGCCTCCCTGGGGAGCAGGGGTCTTCACTCTCCCTGGCCCTGCAGCCATGCCTCACTTTGTGCACCCTCTGGTCAGCAGAGGTTTGCTTCCTCTGGAGAAAAGCCATAACCTTAGCAGCTTAGCACACTCCTTTAGGATTCCCTGGAAGACTGAATTTGGGTAGATGACACCGCCATTAGCTTTTAGCTAACAAAATCAAAGTGCTCATAAATTATCTTCTTGGTAGCAAGGCCATATGAATGAATTCATGTATCAGAGTATCTGAGCTATACTTTTTTTAAAACCCAGAGGAGGAATCAAAATCACACTGATATCTCCCTCTGCCAAGGAATACAGCCAGACTGAGGAGGTCATACCTGGCTGGCCCTGTCCCTCCCCACGGGGTGGAGGGCAGAGGGGCCAGCAGAGCCAAGGGGAGGGTTGTGCCATGTTCTGAAGGTCTTCAGTGGGATTCTGGTCCTGTTTCCCAGACTGCATTGGTGTATTTGGGTGGGGACAGCAAGGAAAACTGTTTGTGAGGGGGAAACTGAGGGGCAGGGGCTGGAGCAGCACACCCCCACACACCTCTGGATGGAAGAGGAAAGAAAATGACATGTTTCCTCTGTATGGAGAGACAGCTACCTCAGTCATTGCCACCAAAGAATCAGATCTGCTGCCTGAAAAACAGAGAGCAATTTTGCTGGTTAATGAGTGTCATCAGTTAACACAGTTTGGTTTTTAGTTAAAGAGGAATACTGCCCTATAAGGACCTGTGGATTTCCTGTGGAAGGGACAGGCACCTACCAGAGGCCTATTTTTTCACACTGACATGGTTTGACCACTGAGGAAGCTGAATGTGCCTTTTGGGAATACCAATATAGAGTCCTGATTCTCTCCAAGCCAGCCCTTTTCCTTGCAGCTTGGCAGCAGCTAACACCGGCCCTGCGGCACCGGACAGACCGGGCCAAGCCCCGCTGCCTAGTGGACTTGTGGGGCCAGGCCATGGCCGGGCCTGGTGGCAGCTGGGAGCGGGGCAGGGGAGGAAAAGCCCCAGATACCAACATCCAGCGAGATTTAAACTCACTGGGGCAGCTGCCCACAACATTGGCCCGGGGTTGGGGACCATGTCCCACCCTTCCCCAGTGTCATGTGTGTTGTCACCCCCCACCCCCGAAGGCCTGGGAGAGAGGACCTGGGCAAGGTTTAACGCTTTCCTGACACAAAATGAAACTTCTGGAGCACTAATCCTTCTGTGAGGGAGAAGAAAAATGAAGTCAGTGAAGAGAGAGTGAAAGTCCTAAGTGGGACAAAGGAGTGAGGAGTGGCCTCGTTTGGCTGGACTTGTGAATCCATGAAGAATGGACTATTTCCTGTAACATATGAATGCTGTTGGGGGGATGCATGGCTCTAGATAAAAGTTTTGGATTGAAACCCTTTGCTCCTAGGGAAAAAGGAGATCTGTAGTTTTAGAGATGAAGATGATTTTGCAGATGGAAGAAGAGAATCTTTGTTTTATACTAGAAGTATAAACGGTACCCAAAATAAGCAGACATGACCCATATGCAGTGTTGGGAAAGCTGCTAATGCGAGGGACTGCTAAAGGCAGGTTCCTGGGCAGTTGTCTTTGTGAGAGATGAGACCCACAAGAGAACTGTTCTATGCTGTCAGTGGAGAATCTCCATGGAAGTTCTAAGAGAGACTTCTCTCCCAATGAACTGATGAAAGATTGTTTTATAAGTGGCATTGACCTAGAGTTTTGTTCTTTATGTTGGTTGTGGGAAAGTGAGCACTTGTGGGGGGGGTGGGGAAGAATGTTTTGAAAGTTTCATTTTGATTCTTATTTTCTTCTTTTAGTGTGTGTTAGTAAATCTTTGTACCTTTAAGTTTGGGCCTGCTTGCCTTTTTTTCTCCTAATCCTATCTCACAGCAGAAAAGACACTCAAACCATCACAGAAATGGTGCATTGGCCAGGAAAGGTCAAAATTCGTGAACGTGAAACCACTACAGTGGGCTATGAATAAAGTCCTGAAATTGCTGAATTTTCCTCTAAGGAAAGATAAATAATAAAACAAAACAATGCAAGGAAGTAAATACCTGCTCTGAGAAGGATGTCCTGCAGTCTTAAGGGAGATCACAAAAGGAGAACAAACTGTCTTAGCTGTCTTGCAGTTATGTTGGCAACTGGGGGAACACTATGAGAGCTGCAGGCACCAGGCTGTCAAATGGTCAGAGCTCTGGAATTGTACACTAGACATGAAAGTTTTGCCATATTTGTACAGAGAATCAACTTTCCACAGGCTTATGTATAATGACAGCCTGGGGTTCCCAGAAGTGTAAGAAAAGTTGGTGTCTTAACTCTCCACAGCATTGCTCAGAAATTCAGAAAAATAAGATATTTTCATTCTCTGTTTGCAGTTTCTTCCTGCTGTTTGCAGTTTCTCCCACGTAATCTTCCTGATCTCCTTTTTTCTCTGCCACTGGTGGTAGGCAGGTTACATACAGAAGAGCATTTTAGAGTACATGAATAATAGTTTCTTCAGCACACTGCTGAGTCAAAGCTGGCACAGTAGTGTTCATTGAAAATGCTGAGGACCTTTGCTGGTTATTAAATGTATGTGCATGCCTCTCTAGTGCCAGTGGGCTGCTGCAGTGGCTGCCCAGACAATACTGTCAATACCAGGTCAGCTGGGAGCCTGGAGAGCTTTGTGGGGGCTTTGTTAGTGCTGAGCAGTACAGTGTGTGGGGAACCGTTGGATTTTGTTGTTGTGCTAATGGCTATTTGTTTAAAAGAACAGCTTTTGAAAATTAAAATTTGTAAATGGGGGTTTAATTTTGTCAGGACTGCTATTACCTTCTGCGTTAATCGAGTACTAACCAATTCTGAATAATATGCTTATCGACATTTGTCTGTTGAGTGGCAGGGCTAGAAATGCACAGGGGTTTGGCAGGATAATAGTTGGGTTCTTGTGATTAAGGCTTTCCACCTGCTGCTAGGTGTCTTGCTCCAGAGGGCTATTTCTTACTGACCTACCACTGAGCAATGTGGACAGCAGTAAATAAACGGCAGTAAATAAACTTTATTTTGAATCATCAGGATCCTGTTTAATTTGTACCATATGGGCAGTGAAGGTATAGCAGCACAGCTCACAAAACCTGGATGGCCAACACTTGAAGTGGAAACTGACCACAAAGACAGATGTCTCTTCTCATGCAGAAGCCCCATTGTGTAGCTCATCCAGAGCAAATAGGCCTCAAACACACTACCCAGAGCAAAATATAAGATGTGAGGTGGAATGGTGCCATATTGCTGCAGCACAAACTTCCGTACATGAAGATTTCATCTCAGAAATTGAATTTTTCTGGCTACTTCCCAAATAATTGTCTTGACTAGTTGACACAACGTTGCTTTTCTCTAAATAAATGTTGTCCGTAAGTAATACGATAAATACTCCAGGTCTTAAAACTCTTGGGTTTTAAGCTTGATGTTTTCTCAATCTCACTGAAGTTTTGTTTATGAAGACTATCATTAACTTCTTGTGATTCCTTTATATCACTGATGTTTTCAGGACTGTCCATGTAGTTCTGGGTCAATTCCATAGATATTGCAGTGAGCTGCTCAGTGACAACGGTGAGGGGAATTTAAACTTTCCATTCTATAATGAGAGGGGTACCATAAAAACCCTTTGTATGAACACTGCTTGGTGACATTCTGAGGACTTTTCTGCCTTGATTTGCCTCTAAGACCAATGGGTCACCTTGTCTGACCCAAGTTCTTGGTAGCATGTGGGGGTTTTTTTATGATATTACCTGGAGAGAAATTATTTTTTCAAAAATGGTCCATGAAATTATTAAGAGAATAGCTGATCAGACAAAATCACCTACTTAAATGAACTATGCCAGTGAAGTTTAAAGAAGTCTTGTGTGGAGACTGTGGTGTTCACGGTAAGAAGCCTAAGAATATTCTGTTTATTATTTGTAGCTTCATTACTGCTGCTGTTTTTCACGCCATTGAAATGGATTTAAATACAAGGAACTTGCCTTTAATGCAACCATATACTTTTGATTATGCCCTGAAGTTCTTTTACTGTTGTGGAAAATAATGTGCAGATGCACCCATTGCAGCTGATGTAAGACGATGCATCAGTAAAAGGCAAAAACCAACCAAAAAAACCCAACCAACCAAAACAAACCACAAAACCCAAAAGAAGCCATTTGACTTTGTATTCATGCAAATATTCAAAAATTATTCAGTATAAGGATGTAAAAAACATCTTTTTTTAGAAAGACAAATACCAAATATCCTTCCTTTGGCCAAACATTAATGAGAGCAACTTGACTATATACAACTTTCTGAAATCAGTGTTGTTAGGTTATTGTCTGTGGAGCAGCCTAAGAAGCAATAAGTGCAAAGTAAAAACAGAACAAAAGAACTGCTTAAAAAGTCAGACTTGCATTGCAGTAAACTGACTCAATGCATACTTTTAAATTTGGAAATGTAACTTAAAATTCACAAGACAAAAATATTCTTCAAACTGAAGTAGTTTCCTTCTTGCTTCCAACTCTGTGCACAGTACAGGAAAGAGGGATGTTTCACTTTCTCTGTCTTTCTAAAGAAAAACAAACTGAAAGGGATAATTCTGACCCTCTACAATCAGCAAGTACTCACATTTGGAAAAAAATGGGGAGCTTATATGGTTTACAGTCTGCATGTCACTTGGTTGTTAGCAAGTCCAGAAGATGTTGGGGTATTTATTAATGTCTTCTATTATAATCACACCAATTTTATCTTTCTTTCTGTATTTTAAGAACCACTCTGGGATGAAAGCTGAATATCTGTTAGCTGGAAATATGGTCTGATAATGATATCTGAAGTCCATAAGTTATTTACCAGAGTAGGAGAAAGAAACAAAGATTGTATATATGGAAATGAGAGAACACGAAGTTTAAGAAGATGAAACAAGGGTTTCAACAAAGAAGTTACTTCCGGATGATGATTCATAGCAATTTGGGTACATTTTCTCTGTTTCATTTGCCTTGAGTGCAAAATGAACAAAACCCCCTATTTTTAAAAATCAGTACTGTAGGTATTATTGGTGAAATGTCTTGGCACTGTTTCATAAGCTTAAGACAGAAAACTGTAGAATAAATGCATATGTGAAAGCCATTTATTGTAATGAACAGCACTATAATCAAAGTTCATTCTCAAATTAAAATCTGAAAAGATAAAAAACAGTGAGTCTTAAAAGTGCCAAGGAATACAAATCAGCATATGTTGTAAATAGTTCAATTCTATGCCTATTTTTAGAAAATAATTTGAAACTGTAGTAATAGTGATGAGACTGTTTGAATGTCAGTAATAAATTGTGCTGAATAACCTTAGAATAAAAGATTCCTTTACTAAGAACTTAGTGCGCTGACATTTCATATAGAAGACTGTATAATTTTTGTATTCACCAGTAATATTCACAACATAATTGCAGACTGCAGCTGTCAAGGAATGATTTGGGAGATTCTTCTGTAAACCAATGAAGAATGGAATTGTAGGTATGACACTTCTAGATCTGCCAGGCCAGCCTTTACAGACTCTGCTTTGCCTTTGCCAGAACTTCTCTGTATCCCATGGTCGTCATGTAAAGAATAGATGGCAGACCTGAAGACTCGTCTCACCTGACTACAGGTCAGGGAACACAGAATTTAAAACACAAATAAGAACTGCGAGTTGAAGCATAGCGTTTTAAGTAATGTTCTGCCAGTGCAGCTGTGTACTCCAACAAATTTCCTTCGTTACAATTTCCCTTTGAGAATAGAATTTCAGCTGCATTACTCTGATACAGATAAATGACACTTGTTCTGGTCCCACAACAAGTGCTGGGTAGTGGGGAAGCATGACTTGGCAGATTCAAGAGAACCCAGCTTGTGCCTTCGGACCTCTGAGACCTTGACCTTTCTCATCAGTTGGCTGAACATTTGCTTGATTCCAGGGTTAGAGAGTTTGCTTCATATGTCTCAGAGATGTCTCACTGCTAAGCTATCATTGGCTTGAGTGATCTCCTTGGTCTGAGATGAGCTCTATGTTCATACCATGCTAGACACAAAGAGAGACTTGCTGTTCCTCTGGAAAGAAAAACCTCCACAAACAGAACATAATTCATCTGTCCACAACTTTACAGCCATCCAATTCAGTAATTATTTGTTCCAGTCTCTGTGCTTGACTGTAGCAAGTACTGGATATCCTGTACTGGCTGTCTGCCTCTGTACCCTAGAGACCGTGGGCAGTCATGTCCCATAGTATCATTGATATGAATATACAGACTTTTGGGAAAGTCTGATGATCTATTCTCCTGTTACAATCTGCCTGAGATCTATTCTTTTAGGAATACTTGGGGGCCAGGAAGACTGGCTGACTCATCTATAGCTAGTAATTTTCTATTTATACAGGGTTAGTACACAGAAGGTGCTGGAAATTTTCAATTGTCTGTCTCCTGAGCAAAGTCAAAGCCTGATGTCACAGACAGCAACCATAATGCCAGCCTAACATATACAGTCCACTGTGAGTCAACAGTGCACACATCAATGCTTCCAATCAAAATGCTTATGGTCGATAAGTCTGATGATGATAGACTCAAGACAGCCCATATAGTAGCTGGAAGTTGCCATGAGTTGCTTTCTTGTCGCAAGTTGAGCTGATAGCATCCATTTGAGAAAATGTTATCACCAAATTCTGTATATCTCATTAAAACCTCGTGTTATTATATAAAGAGCCATGCTCTGCTCTGTCTTTTGGCAATGATGAGCAGGTCTCACTCTCCAGCTGCATAGTCTTTTGGCAAATTGAGATCTCCTTCTAATTAATCTAAACATTCAGGCCTCAGAATAGCACAAAGACAGCACTTCTGAGGATAACTAATGATATTTCACAAAATTCAAATTCTGGCCATCTACCAGCATTCATTTTGCTAAATCAAAGTGCAGTGTTCCTTTGTGAGCTGATCTGATCCTAAAACTGAATGCAATTAGAGGCTTGCTGAAGAGTATACCAGAAATAAAGACCTCTCCTGACTCTGTAAGTATTTCAGACTCATTCTAAGAGGAAAAAAATGAAACCTTAACTTCTGTTGCCGCGTCCAAACTTACTGTCAACACCACAAATTATAGTGGGATAAATAATGTGTGAAGTTATGTCCTGTCAAACCCTGTGATATAGATTCTTCCTTAATGATAAAAACAAGGAAGTTTTTCTATTTGTCACTATGGGGTAACCCATTGGAAACTATCTAGCACTTGTCACTGCATACAATATGTCAAACAGCTTCTAAACAGCATTTTATTAGGTGCCTGTACACGGTATTTCTTTCTTTTGGAAATGGAAAAGGATGTGTCTTGCAGTCACATAGCCTGATAGCATTAGCGCACCATGAACTAGGGGTTCCCAACTTTTTCTTCCGTTAGGTAATTCATTCTGTTGGCAACTGTGGTTATGCTTGGAGCCTGTAATTCACTGAACTTCAGCCTGGGTGTGTGCCATGCCTCTGCCACTCTGGAGTGATGTATATACTGCAGTCTGAAAGCTCATTTCATATGCTGCATGTCCTGGTAAGCTTCCTTCATCACAAAACAATCAAAAAGATAACAAAAAAAAAGTCAAATGGAAGAATTATGCAAATATAGAGCATACTGGTTATTATTAATCAGTTCAAAGTTGATTTACAAATATACTCCTTATCATCAGGGAACTTCTGAAAACAATTTTGGGTGAATTGGAAAGTTTCAGCCAACACCTGTGTGTGGTTTCTCTAGTTCTGAACCTTTTCTCTCGAACCCAATTGCTTCATAATTACAGTGGCAGTGACAGCCTCACTGCCTTATTGTTCTTCCCCTAAAAATACTGCTTTGAAAAAAGGTTACTTCATCGTGTCACCTTTTTGACCATAAAAGCAAGAAACTTCCCTTTGCTATGTTTAGTAGGAGCGTTGGAATCTTCTGTTAACTTTCTTGACATTTGCTGACTTGTGGCTTCTCATAAACAGCATAGTCTGAGAACCTTAGAACTTTATCCTATGGAATCTGTTTGGTTTTGATGGCATAGGTGTGCAAAACCTAGAATCTTTTAGGGTATTCAAAACAGAAGAAAATTTTGGCAACTTGGTTAGGCCATTCTCTGTATTTCTATTCTTCACAAGTGGGCACACAGTCCTGTCTACTTGAACATGGGAAGAATCAAACACTCCAGTGCTGCCTCCAAGGTTTTGGTAGCTGTCAGCCAGAGGCAGAACTGTGTTTAGTGGTCTTGCAATAGCAGAGGTTTGAGGGTATTTTTCTCATTTGTTTCCAAACTCTCTTTCTCAACATCGCATATATTTCATATACATTTGTAAGAAAAGGGAATCCAGAAAGCCACTTTGCCTGTGAAATGTAAATTCATACTCGGGCATTCATGTTTTGGTCAGGCACATGCATTCAGTGTTTCAGCTGCTAAAGGATGGGTAACGGCCACGGCAAAAAACATCCCTTAGAACTGCAGAAATTAAACAAGCCTATACTTATCCTTGGGAGTCAGGTAATGCAAGATCCAGCTCCATTGTTGGTTCTTTATATCTTCCTCAGTACATGGCAGAGAATAGCTGCAAGACCTAGGCAGGAAGCATCCAGTGCATGGAAATCCTCAGTGTTTGCAAGAAATGTATTAAGTGTAAGCTCTGATTGTTGCTCTGTTTGCCAGTCTTAACCACTTCATTGGCAGTGTGAGGTGACGACAGAGAATCTCACTTGGATCTGACACTCCACATGATTCTGTATTTGAGAAAACTTTCAGCAGAACTTTTTCCTTTGTTCGGAGCATGAAAAGGTTCTGTATCTTCTACCTGCCTGCTTTCATTAACAATGCAGAGATGTAGAACATTAGCAGCTGCCCTCCATTCTTTTATACAATTCCTTACTACTCATTCAAGACTAGTTGTGCTGGTTCGGCTACTGGCTAGGACAGCATGGGGCATTAAAAAGGCTCAGGGAACCAGTGCACATTTAAACCATCCCACCAAGATGGTCTATCTGGGAGCTAAACCGGCAACATGAGGCACTTCATTGATCCAGTAAGGGGCTGTATGGAAGAAAGGAGTTATGAGTCACCAAAAAAATTGTTTACCATCCTTATTTGGACAAACTTGGACTGAAATCAGCCGCTCATCTCAGAAGCCAGCAGGGACATGCGTGCAAGCACACATGCACAGAGGAAATGAGTGAAAAGAAAGCTCTTCAAAGCAGGGCAACCTTTTCAACCTAACTGCTTATTAGATGCAGTAGGCATCTAGCCAAATCATTAGTGAAGGATGAGATTAGTGCAGTGGAAGGCTTGTGTCAAGTCTGTGTGTTTCTACAGCTTACACTGGTTCCTTACTTAGATTTTTCTAGACCCATCCTGTAAAAATAGTTTTGTACAAACACTGAGAGGGAATAACTGTCTTATAAAGCTAAATTACAGATTTCTCTGATCATGTGTCTGTCTACAAATACTAACCCAATACTTGAAGTTTTAGACTCAAAATTATTACAATCAGGTTAATGAAATTAGGGGGAGGGGAGACACTCATCAAATTTAAAAAAAATGCCGAAAAGGAAAAGGAAATATGCAACACTGCACTCACCCCATAGTGTCTAATTTGCTTGTTTTATTGAACAAGGACATTAGTTCTCTTACTTGTGTATGTCACTGCTGTTTTAACAATTTAGATGAATCATCCTGAGGAGATAGAGCAAGAGACATCTATTTAGCTTTATATTTCACCATTGTTGGAAGCCATATAGGTTTTCTAATTTAAAATGCAACAACAGGTAAAACATATTTGCAGCTGTCCTTGAAAGGAGTGGGATGGGGATGGGTGGTGACTGATCTAACTAAAGAGAATACCTCCATTATGGAGATAATGGAAAAAGGGTTCTGAATGTGAGAAGTTCAACAAGAGGCAGAACGTACTCAATTTAATTTGATTACAAGTAAGTAAAGAATACACAGAGGCTTGTCTCCTGACTGGGGAAAAAATAGAGATTTTGTCTCAGATCTCTCAGTATCTCACTATTGTGCAATACACTAGAACTGCTGCATAATATTATTGGTGTCCAAAATGGCACTTCGTCTTTGGTGTTTTAAGTTGCAGTTAAAATAGCGAAGTAATTTCTAATTTGCTAGTATTTTTCTTATCACTGGGTTGTAAGTGTGGGGGAAACAGGCTCTTCTAGACTGCCTTATGCACAGTCAATTTATATATATGCTTGCTTAGACTTTTTTTTTACTTTATTTTTTCATTTTGTTCTGATGGTATCTGATGTCCTTGGTGGTGGGTTTCTTAAAGAATATTTTGTGATTGCTTTTCTTTTTCTCTTGCCATCTGGAGAGCCATGAACATCTTATAGGCAATGGGTGGTTTATGTGGAACAGTCAACTGGGAGTTGTGCCATTTCCCCATCACCCGCCTGCTTAATACATTTCAAACCTTGGGTTGACTGTTGGTAATCTCAGTCTCTTCCACTTTCTGTTTTTTGGGCCATAGCCTGTGTGGTCAAGATATGTACAAGTGAGAAAGAGTCCAACAGAGTAAAAAGGACAAGCATATTCTGCAGTTCAGGATAGCACCGAGGCAGAAGATGCAGCTCGGACTGCTCATCATAAACAAGAGAAGTGTCCTTAGGGAAAGCAGAAATCTGCTTTGAAGATTTCTGAAGATTTATTTCTGAAGAAGAGTGTGTTTTGACTATAATATTGCAGATAAAAATATCTTATCAATGGACGTGCTCAATAGCTGCATTTTTGTATCAGTGAGGACCGGAGTGGGACATCTTTATTTTGGAGACAGAAAATAATAAATGTTTTGAAAAGAAACAAACCATAGTTGGTAAAAGTTGCTTTTGCAGAAGAGATCTGTAAAAAGCAGGAAATATTACTATCAAAGCTGAAAAATAATTAAAAATATTCTTCAGGTCCTTTGACCTAATATTCAAATGCATATCATAGCTCTGGATGAAAGAAAATAACTGCATGAGAAATGACACAATTCCCATGGGTTGCCAACTATATCTTAATTAGAATATCTTCCTGCTTTCAGGAGTTTAATGTGAGCTCTTGTGACACTGACAGTATGAAGATTTCTCATATCTTTTCCTCTTGTTTTTCTCAATCTTGTTCTAAGCATTAGTTTAATGAGCCTATGATGCAATGATGAGATACAGAAGAAGTAAGAAAGATTTGCATCTGTGTCACCATTTTTTGTGTTTTTGGTACCCGCCCCCCCGCCCCCCCCCAAAGTCATGTTTTTACCAGTTTTGGTGACTGTGACAATTCTGTGAGTACAGACCTAGAGAAGGCTCCTTCAAGGAACATTTGGTGACAGAAAGCAGTTTGTGTAGTAGAGTAGGTCTGCATATTACGCTGTCTTGCTCTGTCTGTTTAGGCACAGATAGGTAGCTGTTGTCAGAAGTAAATTACCACCTGAGGTATGTAATACTGAAAACTAAAAAAATTTACAAAACAGACTAAAGCTGAGAGCAACACAGTAACTATATCAGCATACCAGATCTCTACTCAAGCCAGCTGACATAAAGAGAGAAGTGCTGGCTGTCAGGCTGTCTTCAGATCTCAATAGAAAAATAAGAAAACTCCAAGATTAAAATAAGTGTGGATGAAAATTGAACACAGAATATTCAAAACTCATAGCAAATTTTACCAAAATGTAGGGATGTGGCATCAGACCTGAAGATGTTCGTGTTCTAAAGTTTTTCGTCTTCTTGTGAAAGTTTCCAATATCTCTTTCAGTAAGTATAACAAGTACAATCTGGCTTGTTCAAAAGTAATTTTGTGTAAAGCAGCCATTTGTTTTGGTCCATAACTATGAATAGTAAGTTATTATTCATTGCCAGAAGAAATCTAAACAAACTTGTCATAGGTTACCAGTAAAGATAAAATTTTAATATTTAAGCCTATTTGAATATTACAAAAAATTATGAGACCTCTGCAGAAGTAAATAAAAATCAGGAAAAGGATAGTATGGGTGAAGAAGGCATAAGGATTTTATCAGCCAAAAAAGACTTCAAAAATATTGCAAGCCAAGCAGTTTGCAAAGCCCAGGGCAAATATGTGCTACGAAAGCAATGCCCATGGCAACATACTGTTCATAGAGATAGAAGGCATTGCTTAGAAATCAGCATCTGTTGTCGCCTCTTCTGGAGGGGCACATCCTCTTATTTTAGGGAAGCTATAACCTCTTCAATGTTGTATTGTGACAACCACCTATTCTTCCAAACTATCAGAGCAAGGGTGACCTGCTCAGTTCCCAGACTTGTCCAGGGTTTTCTCATCTGAATGACTGTTCTGCACATTTCATCTGTAACATGCTTCTAGCTTGTTCAAACACTAAATCTTAGTAAAAGTATGTTCAGTCAAAAAGTAGCTTTCTGCCCCAGTTACACAGAGATGTATGATGCGGTTTGTTTTAATGAGAATTGGCCCCTTGGGTCATACATTAAAAAGTGTGTTGTCTGATGTTTCTGCATAAGCGCTTAACTGGCAACCTACAGGTAAACAAAAGGGTTTTGTGTCCCAGTTCAAATACTGCAGCATGAAGAAGAAAAAACAATTCTAACCCAGCAAACTCAAGACGAAACTGTAAACTTTCCATAAAAATAAGTTTCTTTGAGACATCATTTTCAAGTGTTTGAATTATGTTATAAAGTGGTGAATTTCAACTGATTCCGTCAGGGGCCTACAAGTCTCAAAATACTCATTTCCTAAAATGAAATCTGGCTAGAGCAAAAGACCATGCCAGTATTTTAATAAAAAGAGAAGGGAATCTTGGAGCTTGCATGTGAGCACAACTGAAGGAATCTAGAAGAGAGTAAGTTTTGTCAAAATTCTGGCAACGGGAAGGGTTTCAGACGAGACATCAGGTTTTTAGTTGCCTCTGTGAGCTGTGTGCTAAGGGAAAAAAAAAAGCATTAATTTCAATATATAGGAAAATATTTGCTTATAGACTACAATGAAATGAAATGCCACTACCAGAAACATGACAAGACAGTACTTTTCAGATATTTGGAGTCTGTGTAAATGATAACTTATGCACCTTGTTCTTACGGCCATGCATTACTTGGATTTCTAAGTACATATATGCATAGATGTGTTTAGGGAAGAAGGATAAACATAGATGTTTAATAGTGTGCAGATTTCCTTGTAATCACAGCCAGCCATTGTTATATATTAGAGTTCAAAATGGAAAGGGGTGGAAATTAAAATTTGCTTGTGCTTATGCAAACAAAGATTTAGTAGTAAAAATCATTATAAATGGAGTAGAGAACAAACCGGAAAACTCAGTTACGCCATGAGGACTCAGTGCAGTTTATAATTAGAGTACTATATGAGCATCTATATTCCCTTCTCTCCACTCCTTACCTCCAAAGGACATATTAAGATTTTGATAAGATAAAAGAAAAGCAATACAGAAGGGTGGTCAGGCTTCTAGAACAAAAAGACATTAGGTGGACTAAGCATGTAGTCTGGAACATATGGTTGAGAGGGGAATGTGATAGAGAGTTTGACAAATCATGAAAAAAATGGGAGTGGTTGAAGTAGAAGAATTTTCAGAATCAATGAAAGATCTGTGGGTAATCAGATAAAGCTAGTTAATTTGAACAAACTGAAGAAGCATATTTTGCACGAGCAGTTAGCGAGCTATGGAACTTAATGTTGAGGGATAGTGAGGTATTAATGTGCTAGAGGAGTTCAAAAATTATAGACATGTTAAGTCCCAAAGGTAAAGACTATGAGAAACTGCAAAAGTGTACTGCAGATCTCCCTGGGAGATTGACAGTGCCTATGCTTTTTACCTACTCTTCAGTGACCACTATCAGGGCATTTGGTCTGTTGCTATATGCTTTTTATAGAGTATTTGAATTCTAGCTGCATCTTAAGTGAGGGAAAAAAACTGTCAAAAATATCCAAGACAGTGATATAATTTGTATTTTTTCAGGACATTCATCATCAGATTGTTTGGGTTTTTTTTTAATGAAATACATTTTAAAATTATACTGCAATTCCACAGTTTTTGGAAATATGTGCATTATCTCTAAAGCAGATGAATTACAATAGAATCACAGAATCACAGAACAGTTTGAGCTGAAAAGAACCTTTAACTATTGTCTAATCTAATCCCCCTGCTGTGGGCAGGGACACCTTTCATTAGATGAGGTTATTAAAATCCCATCCAAACTGTCTTTGAATGTTTGCTGTAATGGATGTCCTCCACAACTTGTGGATGTATGGACAGCTAATTAGTAGAGAATGTATGGGTAACTATTTGGTACAGATTCTGTATTTTGATTTTATCTGCAAACTAATTATGAATCACCATTTAAATAATATAAACAGTAATAATTTACACACTAAAATTATTTGCGTCTTCTCTTTTGTGTTCAATGGAAAGACTCAGGTGCTTAAATACTAACAGGTATTTGTTGTCCATACACAAAGAGGTGTACCTGATTAAGCATGGTGCTTGAAGATTTGGCCAAAAGTTAAAGCCTCTTGTCATTATGTATAACTATTGACATTCAAAGATAAAAGTAAGGCCTGGCTTTTCAAATATTTAGACTGTTTACCAGCCTTCTCAAAACACAATCTTTAAGGTAAAACTCAAATTTTTTTCAGAAGTTTAAAGACAAAAACAAATTCCCTTTTAGGAAAAAGGGAATATTTACGAGTTAGCTAGGCAATGAATGCAGTATATTAACAATTCCTCTCCTTTTCTGTTTTTACACAATTACCAGTACCACTTCTTTTATCACCTTTAAGAGATTTGATGATTAAACAACAATTTAAAACAAAAGACCAGGGAAAAATTGATATAAACATTTAATTCTCATCAGCTAAATCTGATTTCTCTGAAGTCTATTAAACATATCTTTAATAAGTGCTGTGTGGTTCACTTATTCTGAAATGGCTAAAAGTCATGTTTGCATACAGTAGTCAAAAATATTTATAGCTTTCAGTTTAAAACATGTCATATTAAATATTAAATTAATCCCCATCTGTTTGTTCCCAGTTCCAAATCAAAAATTAAAAATTTAAATTTTCAAAGGTCTTTTTTTTTTTTTTTTTCCCACAAGAATATCATTAATGACGATCAAGAATCTCCATCTACCTACCTCTATTACATAGTTTCTGTCCTTCTGCTAACAATTATTGATGCCCTTTGGCAAGTGGTAGCCCTGGTAAGACTAGCATCAAGGAGTGCTATTCAGCTGTAACTTATGGACAAATCCCACATTCTGTTGCTGACCTGAAATGCCCATGTTAAGGAAACAAAAATCTTGTGTGCTTAAAAAAATAACTTTGCCCCAATACATTGCAGTGTCAGGTCTCCTCTTTTAACACTTATCTCAGACTCACACTGCCCTAAAAATAAGCTACATCAAACCTATTTGAAATTGCATGATTATATATCCTGACTAATTTCACCAGATGCTTTCACTAGATATTTATTTCATGGGGTTTCCATCTGTGGTGACCTTAAACTAACAAACAAACATATACAGTTTTAAGAGGTATTGGATAGCAGTCATATCTCTAAGGATGGCAAAAGGATAATTGAATGCATTTTTGCATCTTGCAACTGGTCACAAGTACTTTCCAAATTACTTCCACTTGAGGTCAAATTATTGAGGCAGTCATCCAGCTTGTAAGGAAGGCATAATTAATAATAATAATAAAAAGATCAATAGAAGCATACCTAGCTGAAGTATCTAACAGATGTTTCTGATGATAAGGAATAAGACATTATAAAATTTGTGGGACATGGCAGTAGCAAGTATTTTTGTGTGTGCAACATTTCAGTCTAGGAAAACCACTACTAAATAGCCTGTGACATATTTATATTGTTGAAATCCTTGTAAAAATACAGGATTATTACTGTACACTAAAAATTCAGTGAAATATCTGGGCAAAACCATGGCCTAATACTTTTAAAGAGCAACCAACTTCTACAACATTTCTGTACAAGCAAGCCCCAAAGCTAAAAACCAGTGAAAATAACAGGAATTTCTGCTTTATTTTTCGTACATCTCATTTGTAACTCAAAATTCTAGTCTAATGCCCAGTATGAAGGCTTTTTTTGCGTTTTATGTAGTCTTTTGAATAAACTTTTCTGTCTGTCTCTCTTGGTACCCAAATTTTTTTCTTCATGAGTTCACCTATTTCACCTATTGCAACCTTTGTCTCGCTAACCTCCAGAACAGATTTGGCCCCAGTTTCAATGACAGCAAGATTTGCTTTTTTGGGTCACTATTCAGAGAGCTTGGATTTCTGTTTTTCACATCCTAAAAGATGTTTGTCCTTTTAAGTAGTGGTTCATTAATTATGAAATCAATGGCAACTTTCTGACCTTAACATATTTGCAATATGGTCAGGTCAGTAGTTCAGTTTGAGGAGTTCAATACAAACTTCCAGGGATAATGGCTTAAGCTTTATTAAATTGCACTGTCAGGAACATTTTGCTCATGAAAAACAGTGCTCTAAAAACTATTGTCACAGGATGCTGTGTGTTATTGCGTTCTAGTTAATTCGCATGTCAGTTGTGCTCTTGTTGATAAGTGAAAAGCTTTAATTTTTTTAAACATTTTTGTTGTCTAATTTCCAAGGGAACTGAGAGTGCAAGAGACCAATAGAAAGGCAAAGGTAAAGAGCAGAAAGGCTGACACAACAAAGTAAATGAGAAAGATGAGATTGGTGAGGCTCAATCTCTAAACAATGGAGCCTACATAAAAGCTCGCAATGTCTTGACAAGCAAAACAAGTACAGTTTGGAACCGGAGTTGGAAGAGAAGAATTCAGTAGAACAGAGAGAGTATTATTGGTCTTTCTGCTGTTGAAGATTAGCGTACTTTACTGAAAACCATAAATATTTAGTATTTTTCCTTTAAAGTAGCTGTGAGCTGTTGTATATTTTTTAAATGTTTCTAAAATAGTGGCAATGTTTCCAGTGTGCACATGGATAGACCACATGTATTGTATACATTGTAAGTAAATACAGTTTACCTGGGCATAGGAATCTTTCTATTTCATGTGAAATGAAGTGTGATGGGCATGCTAATAGGAATACAACTTCAGCATGAAAATGGAAATGGGGAAATTAAATTTACAAAATGCTCCAGTTTCTGTAAGAATTACAGCAAAACCAGGACTGATTTAAAGATGAGTTCATGTGAGAAGAAGGGGCGAGGAAGTGACTGATTTAAATGAAGGACCGTCCAAGCTCTACTTCAAAATGTAGGTACTCTGGCTGTGACTGTCAAGCATCTCTTTGTATTGCTGATAATAAATTGTGCACTTCAATATTAGATGCACAGTGAAACTGTATAATATTTTTAACAGTTTGCAAATGAGTTCTGCAAAGGATAATATTTTGTTAAGAAGAATTCTAGTGATGCCTTGGAGTGTCTATCTAGAACAGAGGCTAGACAAGATTGAGAGAATAAAATAGCTGTTTACTAAAGGCCTTCAACAGGTACACCATGGGCAGTCAAAGGGCTCTGAGAGGGGCCACACCCAAGGTGGGCTATGGTCACGAGTTTTTCAGACAGATTAAAGTTTGGTCCATTTACACATCAGAGGTTATTCCTCCAATTACAATACAGGTTCAGGTAGTGAAGTCATGTACCCCCAGTTTGCTCTCTGTCCTGATTCACTTTTGTTTATACTTTTCAGGGCCTAAGGCAAGTAGTGTCCTTGAATTTCAGGCCTAGAAGGATGTTTTGTCTGACCAAAATGTGAAGACAGCCTACTAGCACTCTATATGGAGTTTAGAGTTGTACACTAATGCAGTACAGGATTTTAAAAATATAAAAGCTAAAATCCTAAGGCATCACTAGTCCATCACTTTTTCATGATTTACTGTAAAAAGACAGTATGTAATGATAACCTATACTGAATCATTCATATTTCTCATAAGTTGAATCAGAGCAGCTCTCAGGAGAATTAATTTCTTGTTGCAGCTGTATACATTCTCATTTACCCTCTTCTGCTGAAGACTCATCAGGGTAATAACTTTGGTATGCCTCCTCGTGAGCCATTTATGCACTTACATTTGAATCTAATCCAGTGGTACAGTCTGGTTACCCATGAAATAGCAATTGTGAAAACTAAAATCTTTGTCCTTTCCCACCTTCTTAACACCATAATTCATACTCAGACTGCAGGGTCTGTTTGCCAGAAGTAATTTGTATTAACATCACACATTTGCGAAACTTCTAGTTGTTTGCAACTTTATTATGACATTCAGTTTATTTTTGCTACGATATCACAGCTTTTTTCCCAGTGTGGTAGAATTAGGATTAGGTTTTGGGACAGTGCCACTCAGTGAGGCCAGATTCTTTACTAATTCCATCCATCTCATGTGATGTAAAACTAAATTAGGGCCAACTATACCAGGCAGTTGTTCTATGTATGGGCATTCCTCTGTGTAACAGTGGTAGAGAATATCATATGAGAAGAAGGGAATTTACTATCTTAATTCCTATATACAGAAACACACAATATGAATGCTCTGTCCAGGTACCCAAAGAATAATTTGTAAAAATTTTGAAGGTGGAGCTTAACAAGCAAATTCTCCCTGACAGTGTACTATAGGAGTATGTCTCGGAAACATTCTCTAAGGATGTTCCCCTCAGGTCTTGTGAAACAGCTTGATGGATATTGTATGGCAGAAATTCCTGATTTACTGGCAATGCTTTTTGCTACAGGTAACCTACTTATACTGAAGCACTCAATTAGGCCTTGAATCAACAAATATTTATTTAAAGGAGTGTTATGGTTCAAGGCTGGAACAGTCTTGCTTCATAAAATATCACATTAAGATCATCAAATATATTACCTTTTTTATGATGTCAACACTGAGATCTGGGAAAATCTGTGTGAAGTTACACTGACATTGAAGCCCTCAAGATCTGAGCCCCTCAAGACCTGAATCAAACTTGGCATTTTTTTTCAAGTTAATCACTAGCTATAACTAGGCAGTTATGACTAAGCAATTCTATTGTGAACATTGTATGCTTTGTTAATCTTTTGTTTTAATAAAAGGGAAGGCAATCCCAAGATGAATGGGCTATCTGGATAAAAGCCACCAGGAGTGAAGTCAGCAGAACTGAGCTGACTAAGGTAATTCAGACACTGGGAGGTCATGTCCAGAATGACATTGACCACCCAAAGTAGACCCCAGACTCAAATGGGGGGAAGAACTGCTCATGTGGACTATCAGCATGAGAGTTGTAACAAGTAGGGGTTTGAGTGCTAACTAATAAAATAGTTCTGTAATATGTAACTAGAGAATGCTGATGCCTTTGTTAAAATGTATAAATAGTGTAAAATTTTGTGGGTTACCACCTGGCTCCCTACTTTACACATAGTAGAATAAAAGTTAGAAGTACCCCTCCCTGCAGTGTGAATTGGACTCTTACACTGGGTAACGAGCCTGCATTTGGGACAACAATATCACTGAAAGGGTATAATAACTAGATTAGCTGTTTTGGAGTGCTAAACAATATGATTTCTTTTGTGTTTTTTGCAAGCTATTCCACAGGAATTTTTCTAAAAATGCTTTGGGTGGATAATATTTTTTGGCATCTTGGAATACTTTGGCCAGGCAGTGTGCCGAGCATTGTTCCGAAAGTTAGTGACAATGATGAATCCAGCCTATTTCTATAATTAGAAGCTGAGCATGTGCAAGTTTTTGATGTAAATGACTCATATAGTCTGTGAAGCTACTGTAGAACTGGCATACAAGGAATTTTAAGAGATGTCATTGAAAAAAGCAAAAGTGACTTAATTCTTGCCTCATCATAAGTAAAAATAATTTTCCAAACAAGGTTTTTGAACATATTTGTGCACAGGATAACTAATGCCATGACTCATATCTATCCATGTGTGTCCGTGGTGCTTTATAGATGTCATGAAAAACACTGTGGACAAAAGTTGACTGGGTTCACACATGACAGAATGGAGGGAGGCATAAGGGAAAAAAGTCTTAAAATTTGTTGCAATTACTCTCCTCATAAGCACCCATTAATTGTTTGCCAACTTGATATAAAAACAATGATTCAGATCTGTGAGCTGCCATTTGGGGACTGGAAACACATGCTTTTTTACCCTACTCTCTGTTTATTTACTTTGGAGAAATTAATCAAAATCTCATTTTAAATCTTTCTGGATGCCAAATAAGATGATATGTAAATTATTCCATGAATTGTGCATTTTGTCAAAATGGAGTCGAAAAAACTACTTTATTTCCAAACCTTCTGAGGCTTGTGAATATGCTAGGAACATTTACAGTAGAAATGCTCAAGTCCATACTGGGGGAGGGAGGAGAAATACCTAAAAGCAACGAGAAACTTCTAACTAAATAGAGAGCAGTTATGGTAGATTTTGCAACATTAATAGTGATAGGAAAATGTTTTGACCAGCCCTCCTCTAATCCAGTGGTAACTCTTACAGTATTTCTTCCATAGTGCTTCACCTTGAACTAGAGTATATTTTACATAAGACAGCTTTTTCCTCTGACTTTCTTTCCTCTAGGAAACACATAGGCAGCCCAGAATACCTTTTGGGTTAATAGTTTTTATACTTGATGCCGGTGTATTCTAGTGTACTATAATGTGTTTCTTTCTTGAGGAAAGTATCTACACTCTCCATAACCAATAATACCTCAAATATATAGCATATATTTTGTTGAGGTCTATACTACTTCAAGTTCTCATGACTTCTCAAAATGCCTGCAAAGGGATTTAGGTTTAACCTAGTTGAAGATACTGTCAGAAGTGCCAAGTGGCTCTAGATGAAGTGCAATGCTCCCTGACAGATGAGTACCTAATGCAAAGTTGGGTCCAGTTACTTTTTCATTGTATGCCTTTATAACTGCAAGTTTCACCTTGCTTCCAGGTAAAACCAGTCTATTTTAATCAAATTGCAAAGTGAGGAGTATAACCAGACAAATTATCTCCAATGCTGGCAAATTGTCTGTGTGTTCCCAAATGTGTTCAGTGAGAAATTGAGTTTTATGATATATTTGCTCCAATTGATGTGAACAAGTTTCTATTTCTAACATGTTTTTAAAAATAGACATGAAGTATTTATTATTTGTGTTTACCTCTGTTTTAAGTAGTGGCCTTGGATTTCCAAGATAGTCTCTGTGTGTGTGCATAGCTATCACAATATGCTTTTTTTTGTCCAGCTTTCAGGCACACCATAATTAGAGTGGTTCATAATAACAATAAATCACACAATCCCCCCTTTTTACAGTAACAAATATGTCTAAAAACATTTATAAAGATCTGAGACCATATGAAAATTCAGAGCCTAATGAACTTGGGGGCATGGGAAAGTATTAGACTGTACATTTCAGAATACTGTTATAAAAGCATAATTGCCAAAATATACCAGGAATTTGTTATCTAATATTTTGAAGTTTTAGTGCTGTGGGATTCTTGGGTTAAATTTTGTGACTGTGCTAGAAAAGGCCTCTGTAAATGCTCTTATATTTTGAAAAGAGAAAGTAAACATTTCTCTTGACCTCAGTTTTCCAATCTGTATAATTCAGTGATGGCTATGAGGTGTCAAATCAAGGTTCTTCATATTTTATTCTTAACTTGTAATTAGAACAAAAGTGTTCTGATATGTGTTCTAATATGTGCAATTTGAAATCCATCTAAATCAGATCTCCTTATATTAGGTCTACAAGTGATACAGTGTCACACCAAAAGTTTCAATTTTTGCTATGGCCTCAAATTACAAACACCAATGACACAAGTCAACTATGGGGTTTTTGATAATTTCACATCTCTATAGGCTGACCTAAACCTCAGTCCCCTGTACTTTCAGTCATACAGTCCCCAGCGCAGCTAGATGTCTTTGTTGCTGAGTTTCTCAGTATCAAATTCCTGATGTTCTTGCCTGCTAAGATCTGGAGTGCACTGGGAATGTTAGGTAAAAGGGAATAACGTATGTGTTTCCCACAGAAGGATGTAATGTTTGGGGTTCTGGGTGTAGGTACTGGTCTTTAGGTATGTTAGGCTGAAATGCAGACTCAGTGCAAGAGATTTGGCAGGTTTCTGTGTGCATCTTTTCAATAACATTGAGAGTAGTGGTGCCACTGTGTGGCAAAAACTGTGGCTGGATGACAGGTGCCCACCAAAACCGTCTGTTGCTCTGACCCTCAGCTGGGCAGGGCAGAGAAAATACAGCAAAAGGCTAATGTGTGCACATAAGGACAGGAAGAGATCACTCACCAATTACCTTCACAGTCCTAAAGGACTTGTCTGGTAAATTAGTTTAACTTATTACCACTCAAATGAGAGTAGAATAATGAGAAAAAAAACCCCAAATCTTAAAAACATCTTTTACCCATCCCTCTCTCTTTCCTGGGCTTAATTTTACCCCAGATTTAGTCCCTTCTCCCCTCCAATGGAACAGTGGGGTGGCCTGCGGTCATTTCACCACACTTCGTTTCTGCTGCTCCTTTCCCCACCGAGGGAGGACTTCTCACACTCTTCCCCAGTGTGTGGTCCCTCCCACAGGAGACAGTGCTCCATGAACTTGTCCAATAGGAGTCCCTCCCATAGGCTCCAATTATTCATGACCTACTCCAGTATGAGTTGTTCCCACAAAGTACAGTCCCTCAGGAACAGTCTCCTCTGGTGTGGTTCCATGCCACAGGTGCAGTCCTTCAGGAATGTGCTGCTCCAGCATGGGCCCCCCACAGCATCACAAGTCCTGCCAGGAAACCTGCTCCAGCCTGGACTCCTCTCTTCACAGGGCCACAGGTCCCACCAGAAGCCTGCTGCAGCACAGGCTTCCAACAGAGTCCCATGCTGGTTCAGGCATCCCCACCTGCTCCAGCATGGAGTCCTCCATGGGTTGCAGGGGCACAGCTGCCCCGCCATGGGCTGTGCCTTGGGGAATTTGCTCCGGCACCTCGAGAGCCTCAAGCACCTCCTCCTATTCTTCACTGCCTTTGGTGCCTGCATGGCTGTTCCTGGCATATATTCTCACTCCCCTTTGGTCTGGGTACAATTTGATTCTGAGCAATTCCTTCCCTTCTTAAATCTGTTGTCCTGTAGGCACTACCACTACTGTTTATGGGCTGAGCCTTGGCCAGTGGCAGGTCTGTGTAGGAGCCAGATGGCACTGGAATCATTAGACACTGGGGAAACTTATGGCCGCTTCTCACAGAAACTACTCCTGTACCTCCCTGCTACCAAAACCCTTCCATGCAAACCCAACACATGATGACAGCTGTTATCCTATGCAGTTCTGACCTGCTCTCCTGGAAGTAAATACTGGTTTTGCTATCAGCTGCAGAGTTACTCTCGGATTAGGGCATAAATAGAACAAATCAACCTAACCTTTCTCAGGGAAGTATTTTTTGTTTGTGCATCTCCATGTGTAAATGCATGTATGTATTTTGTGCCTTTGAAATATGTCCTTGAGATATACCATATGCTTCTCATTAACTTAAAGTATCCTTCTGCTATTATGTAACTTGCAAAACTTGTTCTCAGTTTATTTCTTTTTGTTGCTTTCTGTTTACACATGCTGTATGAGTAGAAGCTTGTAGACTTTTCTAAGCTGTTGGTCTCCATCACTTGAGTTGGTAGCTCCAAATGTCCATGTGAATGTTTGGATTTCTGTCTGGACTTCTGAACATAAGTTGGAATTGTCATGAACTTGGCTCAGACCATGACATCTAATTAAGAACTGCTAAGCTAAGGTGAATGGGGGAGCTGAAGTTGTTCCCACCCCAGTACCAGGAGGAATGCTGCCCCGAAATATGCAGCTTTTGCTGAGAGTGGAATGCAGTCGTTGTTAGCAGTTGATTGGTTTGTGCCTCTTCTATGTTTTGCTTTCTGGTCATATTTCTTTGCTGGTGTGTGCCATGATTTTAATTTGATTTTTTTGTGGCCACTTAAACTAGTCTTTTAATTATACTTCGAGGTTATAGCTATAATAACATCAGTAACAAAAATTTAAGTTTAGTCATTGTGGGAATCACTGAGCACATACTAATTTTCCTGTTAGTAGTTTCCTAGTCCATAAAACTTTTAAATTATTCAGGATTTTGTACAATGAGGACTTCCATTCTGCTGCTCCTGTGTCTCTGGATATATCCAAAGAGAATGGATTATCCCTGATAGGTCTGTTTTTTAGCATAACATACCAGATAATGTGCCATATAAATTTTTAATTGCCCATATAAATGGGTCCAAATTCTTCCCCATTCCTCTGTATTGCACAATGGAAAAAGGCAGTCAGTATAAGGTGATCTGTGGAGACTTCACTTGGAAGTAAATTCATCTACTCTGCTGTCTAAAATTGGGAGGTTTCTAGTAAACACCCAAAATCCATTGTGAGAAAGTAGCTGCTTCAAATGTATGATCTGTCCTATATGAGGAAGGCAGTGAAAACTCACAGTGTAAATTATTACCTGGAGGCACCTTTTTCTGGGTGGTGACTACAGAGAGAGTCTAGATAAATAGCTGAGATACATCAATTTTAGAATATGTAGTTGAATGAAGCAATCTCGTTCTCTGTGCAGATGGCTTTTTATCGTACTCATTCCCCACAGACTGAGGCAATGAATTTTGCAGCTGCCACACCTCCAAAGGGCTAATGGCAAAATACATTTAAAGAAACAGATTCAAGCGATGACATTCCTTGCCTTATAATAATGATGTTCCAAACAGAGCCCCTGGCTCAGCAAGTAATAAGCTGTAGGTGCCAGAAGATAGGAAAATATCTCATAATTTACCTACTTAAACATTATGTGTTCTTAGCCAATATCTGAAATGATTTATCCCCCCCCAAAATAAGCAAGATTTTCAAATCAAATCGTGTCACCTAGCCCCAATAACATCACAGAAGAGGATACTATGGACAAAGTTCTGCCATCTTTACTTATTGCTTAAAAGCATCTGAGTATGTACAGGTTGTGGATCCTCTGTAGCCATTTGTACTTTCTTGCAAACAGAGTAAAATATCACCATATTGATTGTTCAGTGCTTTACATCTGCTTGGATGAGGATAAGTGAAAACTACAAAAAGAAGTTGACATTTATATCTAGGAAAAAAAATATTAATTGTGACAAGGATGAAGAATGAATTTCAACACAGTGCTGTGGGAATAAAAAGTAGGAAGTGAAAGTATTTTAGGGAGGACAAAAGAAAAGTCACAGAGACAGAATAAGTAGGTAATCCTTGAGACCTAGATCAGCAAGTGAACTAAAACTAAATAAAAAATATTTCCTGCAGCGGAGACAGGTGTTTGCCCATTTCAGAATATTTTCACTGGATCATAACAAAACCTGAGGTAGCATGAATCCTGTCCACAAACAGAGTGAGCAAAGTATGAGGCTGAAGGAGGACTGGATGCTCAGAGGCAGCCAGTAATGGTAGTGGCTCACCTGAGGAAAATGAGTAAAATATTTTGGTTTCTGTAAGCAGTTTCAGATTCCAGTTGTTGAGAGGTTTTTTGTTGATTTTATTTTCTCTTAATAAACTGTGGGCAGAACTTTGTTGATGGACACCTCTGTTCCATGAGGCTGATGAAGAGGCATCCCTGTTTAGCATAGATTAATTTTTTCTCTGTGACTTTTCTTTTGTCCTCCCTAAAATACTTTCACTTCCTACTTTTTATTCCTACAGTGCTGTGTTGATATTCATTTTTCATCTTTTTCACATGCAATAATAATTGAAGTGAGAAATACTTCCCTGAGATGAATGGCCTGGAAGGTGGGCTGGTGACCTGAGTCACAGGCAGTGGTCATTTGCCTTACCAGATTATTACTCTTAGTTATGCCCTGTGCTTCAGTTATCACTGTTGTTAGAAGCAGAGTATGGAAATAAACATTCACTGGGGCCATTCATCACTAGTGGTTATAGGCTGAGCTTATTGACCATGTAAAATACACCTACATTAGAGTAACTGATATCCGTATGGAGACAGAATGTATTTTCACTGCCAATTCAGTATCCTTCTGTGGATCTTATGATGTAAGCATGACTCAGTTCACAATGTTTGAACTGTCTCTCAGTGTATTATTGAAGAAATGTATTTTGGCACATATCCCTCACTATTGTGGTACAATTTTTTAAGAACTCCAGATTTCTAAACATAATTTTATACTAGCACATATGCAGTATTTGTCCTACTTGCTTTATAATTTATTTTTTTTACACAAACCTGTAAAATTTTCTCTCTGCTTCCATTTTTATAGTAGGGCAAGAGACAGATGAAATCTAGTAAATTGAAGAATTATCACATACATACAAATAATAATTCAGTGATTCATTTTGTTTCTAGTGCCAATATTATACAGTTAAAATTCTGTTTCTAAACTTACATAAATGTTTATTTTGGTGTATTAGAAATGGCTCTGTGCCAAAATCCCAGAAAAGAACTGGCTATACACACAGGAAAACTGAACAAGCTCTGTATTCAAAGTCCAAATATTACCTATTTTATGGCTCAAACCATGACTGTGATATGAAGTACATTTCCCTTTGTATTTTTTAAAACTTAAATTATTGTATAGGTCTCTTCCTTTACAACAGTAACAGCAAAATGCTTTGGAAATTAAATATCAATGTGTTGGAAATTAAAAATGTCAATATTTTGAATCTGTTTTTCTCAGATATAGTTTAAAATTGAGTTATACCAGTTGCTTTGATATTGTCACTGTTATCTGAGCAGCAAGAACTTATCTTGTTGACCCTTTGATGTGATCTAGTATTTTTAAAGGCATTAGTACCTTCAGACTGAGGATGCAAAAGAAACAACTGTCCTACCAGAGCTGTCATATGATGAACAGTGGCTCTGTAAAGATCATTTACTTCCATATGATGTAAAATGCATTGTGGAAGCAAAGAGATGATTATGGCTATTATTCCTAAGGGAAAACTGAGCATATTCATCTGTGTGCTTTATTGAGCATAAAATTGCAGAATGATTTGGATTGTAAAGGACCTTAAAGATCATCCTGTATCAACCTGCCTGCTATGGACAGGGGTGTTTTGCACTAGACCAAGCTGCTCAGAGGTCCATCCAGCCTGGCCTTGAACACTTCCAGCCACAGCCACAGCTTCTCTGGACAATGTTTTCCAGGGTCTCACTACCCTCACAGTAAAAAACTGCTTCCTAATATCTAATCTAAACCCATCCTCCTCCAGTTTAAAGCCATCCCCACTTGTCCTATCACACCATGCCCTTGTAAAAAGTCCCTCTGCAGCTGTCTTGTAGCCCCCTCTCAGCGCTTTAGTGAAAGGTGCTCTAAGGTATCCCTGGAGCCTTTTTCTCTCCAGGCTGAAAAACCCTAATTCTCTCAGCCTGTCTTTGAGAGCAGAGCTTGGATAATTTTCATGTTCCTTATCAGACTTGCTCAAACAGATCCACATCCTTTCTCTGTTGGGGGCTGCAAAGCTGGACATAGTACTCTAGATATCATGAGAGTGGAGTAGATGGGGAGGATACATATCTGTGTGTTCATATGTGTGTGTAGTACATGCAGGTGTACAAAAGAGAAGGAAAGCCATGATCAAATACAGACAATTTGCAAAATATAAATCATTCACAACCTAACCTTATAAAAGCCGAAAGGTGGTATTTTATGAGTTTTACTTAGCTTATCTACAGACCTGGCAGATCCAGAAAACTATTTTATTTAGAAAACAATTTGTTCTTCAGTTTTATTCATAAAATCAGTAGGACAAATTTGTTTGATTTGCTATGGCTAAAAATATTACTGGGGAAAAAAATTCTTTATAACATTAAGACTTATCTGCTTTGTTTTGCACCCTTTTTATATTGCCTGGATTTTTCTTTATGATAACATCACAGAAATAAATTTATGATGATTTTCACCTGAGGGATACGTGACAGAAAGCTAATGTTCTTGTAGCAAAAATATGAGGAGAAAATAACTCAGATACAGATGCAACATCTGCAGAAGTGTTTCTAAATTGACACCATCTAGAGGTTTATATGGTGCCTCTACTATTTTTTGAAAATAAGTAATTACAAGGAACTAGACAGTAAATATACAGAGAAACTGTCTAGGATTGAAAAGTGCAATGGACTGCTCTCAAAGACCAAAATGTCATCCAGTGTCCTTTTATTAGGAAATATAAAAAGGATGCAATTTCTGACAAACAATTTTTAGAAATAAAAGAGGTTGTATTCAGCAAAGCTTTGGAAGCAACCTTTGGAACATTGCATTTTAAAGGAAGTGAAAAATGGAAGCTAGGAGCATGACAGAAACTAAAAAAAATATTCAACAGAATTAATCTGCCTTAATCTGGGATCCAGTTGTAGTTGGCAAGAACAGTTCTCATTGCTAAAGTGTGTTCATGTCTAAATTTACCTCAGTCTGAAGCTCAAAATACTATTTGAGGTCCAGACTGATTTCTGATGATTGTGTCCTGCTTTTCCCTTGGTTTTAAATTCCTTTGAAATTCAATGGACTTTTCCGCTTGACTTGTCCCTGGTTGAGTCCTCTTAATTCTTTTGAGAACTGAGGAGCAGCACCACCTGGTTACTAAGAGACACATCTTACGTATGTAGAAAGTTTATACTGGCCAATGTTTTTGATGAGTATAAAACTCTCTGCAAAGTGGGTTGACCCCCATGTACATTCTACCCCATTTCCTTCTCAAGTCAGGTTGGAGTTTAAATGGTTGCAATAAATTTACTGTTAACGTTGAACAGGTTTTCCAGTCACACGTTCTGGTTTGTGGAAGCTAACTCAGCACCACTAGTGGACCTCCACTGCCTGTTGTACTGTGCTCTTCACAAGGAAAACTGCTGGTGCTGTAGGACCACTGATAACTTTTCCAACATTCAATATAAGGATTAAGTGTAAGGAGGGTGTGTTTAGGTTAGATATGTATTTTTCAGTAAGGGTAGTGAAACACAGGCACAAGTTGCCCAGAGAGCTGGTAGGTACCCCATCCCTGGAAACATTCAAGGTCAGACTGGATGGGTCTTTAGACAGCGTGATCTCATTGAAGATATGCCAGCTTACAGAAGGGAGCTAGACTAGATGAACTTTAAAAGCTCCTTTTCAACTCTTCTATGATTCTTTGTTTTATGTGACTATGGTTTTAAACATAATTTCTGTATCACCAAATAACCAAGGAATGAGTCTTGTTTAATTGAAGATTCTGTTTTTGTGTTAGTACGATTTTATCATAAACTGAGTTCAAGCTTTACCAACTTCATGACTACGCAGTTTTACCTCCATCTGTCCTTTATACGTTGTAGATGCTGGTGCTTTAAAAATGCTGTGAGGGAACAGCAAACTGAGACTGAAGTTTCCACTCTTCAATTTATATTATTGTTGAAATGCCCACATCTACATGGTATTGAACATGGAGGAAGATAACATCCCTGACTCATTTAATGTATTGGCTAAACAAACAGGCAAAATGACACATCCCGGATGACCAAGCATTAAAGTATGATGAATTCAACTCCTAACATGGGTGCACTGCTGAGGTGCTTATTGGAAGGCACTCTTAGCACACCTGAACTGCAGAGTGCTTCTGCTCTGTGAAAGCATGTTTCTGTTGTGTATTCTGGCCCAGCTCCATTCATGGGGCTCACTCATATCAATAAGACATGTAGGGCTGGGACAGAATATGCAATAAGGATTCACATTGCAGATATTTTAGGGCTCCAGTCTGGTGCCTGAAGCATGTTGCCATTAGGCTGGTGCTTCTTAAAACAATGCAGAAGAATCTGTCATTACTCAGGTAGCAGGCATATCTGGTAATGCTTCATTGATGTTACATATTTAACTTCTGTGGATTTTTTTTAAAAAATGCATATAACTATATGTATTACACATAAAAAATGGCAAGCAATCCAATTTCATTTAAACTATAACAGAGATGAAACCACACCTGTGGCATTTTCATATAAAGCACCTGTCTGATAAACAAAGAATAAAGCAAGAAGCCATCAAGTTCTTGCAATCTGAGGGACAGTCTGACATTTGTAACTTTTTTTTTTACTTTTTTTTTTTCTTTTCTGTGTCCTAAAGAAAAAAGTGTAAGAATTTAATGAATTAGCTCTATCATTTGCTGATTGAGCATAGTAAGGATACTGGGCTCTAAAATATGTCTGGGAGCTGTAAAGTGATCCATCTTCTCCACTGAAAAATCTAGTGGAAAAGCAAGGAGCACAGTCTCAGAATCTGCTTCTACCATCATTTCTATAAGATATTTCCCAGTCACACACAATTGGGGTGTCTCAGATACTTTTATATTATGCTGTACATTGCCTAACCATTTCTCTGACTCTTCCAAGACTGCTTAAGCTGGAATTCTGAATTCATAATTTGGAAAATACTGCTTTTGCCTGAAATTACTGACTTCAATACACACTGAATTTGGCCTAATATGTTATCACTTCTCAGATGTGGGCCTTATCTTTTCTGTAGCGCTTCGAAATTTGTAGATGTCTTTTTTGTCCATTTTGTCTGTAAGAGGCTGGGCACCAATGAGACTTTTTATTTCAAAATTTTATATGTATGTGCGTGTGTTCTAGTCCTATTTGGCAAAAACTGCCATAATCATTTTCCATCTGCAAACTATGTTATGAAATGAGCTATAACCAAGATGATGCTTCATTGTTTGCATATTTCCCTTTTATGGTATAAAACTGTACATCTTATGCTGATGAAGCTTCAAGAATTCAGTGCTCCTACAGATAAGGCTGCTTTTCTTTAGGAAATTTAGTGTAAAGCACTCAACACTAGGAATTATGGCCTTCACTCAATTACTCTACAATGCTATAAAATACTAACTTTTACTTAAGGATTTTGATGTGTGAGAGATTTATATGCTATCTTGTATCTACACTGACAGAGAGCAAGATGGACTCATGTAAGTTACCTGGGTGAATGGTGTCCTTAAGTCAACCAGTCATGGTATTTTGCGAAAGGCAGCAACTGTTCCTCTGCAAGAAATTAAAAATTACATTTTTATTATATGTCCGGTCTGTGTTGTTTGGTCAGAGGTCTGGTACTCTGGCATGCCAGGTGAGACAAGCTAACATGGTATAAGAAGGCTTTACAGTATGTTTGCCTGCTGTAGCTTGTTGTAACCCTGAAATTTCATTCTTGTGGGTGAGTAGTACTTTGCATTCAGATTTCACATTCTCCTGCAAAAACACTGTGCTCCTGTTTTGTTTCAGACTTTTTGTTTTGAACTCTTTATGTCCCCTTTCCCATTAAAATGAAGATGAATTTTTCTCTGCTGCAAGAGCTTATGTTTAGAATCTGTTTCAGGTTTAGATTCTCTGTGATATTGGCATAAAAACAGTGATGCAAACACTGTTATAGGTAGAACATTTCTATGTTTCTCATTCATATAGCACAATAGCATGGTGATTTCTCTTACTCCCTTCAGCTGATGGAGTCTTTCAAAGTAACAAGAACATTACTCACAGCACGAGTGCATGCAAATGGTAGGCAAAATTTCACTGTTGTGAAATTTTGCTTCTTTTGTAGGAAAAGAAAAGCCCCCAGGATACAGAAAATAAATGAAAGGGTTTACAGGATGAGTAAATTATCTTTGTGATCATGGCAGGGCTTGAGAACTATAACTAGCAGTAGTAATCAGAACCTAATTTTTCTGAGTTTCTAGAATATTGTAATGAAAAATGGCTGGGAAATCAAGAAAATATCTGAAAGTGTATGCGATGAGGGTATATTCCTGCTATGAAATTGCAAAGGTTTAACAATTTCCTCTTGTTAATGTTAAGATTTATTAATATTTAGCAACGTGTTTATATTTATTTGTATTTATTAATAATAGCACATGATACAATTACCTACTCATTATTGTTAATATATTTATCAATAACACTATGTGCATTAATTTTATATATTTATTTATATTTTTAAATATTTTTCTTCTTTATAATTCATTCCCACTAATAAATTGCAAAGAAATGTGAGACATTGCTACTTTGGAGAAGACCAGAAGATTGAGAAAGAAAGAAAGTGAGAGTGTTACGGGGTTTGTTTTACATTAAAGCATTTGAAAAATGAGTTAAAAACTCTCTTTTTTGATATTTGATGTGGGGAAAAGTGAAGTGCCTCTTACTTTAAATATTTTGTTTTATTAATAGATTGGAAATTCTGTTCAGAAGGATGGCTGGCATTTTTCAGGTGACTGAATATACGGTGTCCTTGGACAGTGTTTGAATAGTGCAGTGATTGACAGCTTCTTGCAAAACCTCTCAAAGGAGAAGGACACTTTAAGAGGAGTTTCTGCTTCTGATATAGCTAATCTCATGTATCATCTGATACGTGAACCTGTTCTGACCTAAAACTCTTCGAATGCAATTTAAACTTCAGTGTGCCCCGAAACTTCAATTAACCTAGAAGAAATATACAGCAGTAGGGTGTTGTAAAAATTATGGAAATTTCAGATAACCCTTATGAAGCAAATATATAATTTCCAGCTCTTGGCTACTTCATTGCTCATATAACAGTTGTGCACACTGGTTACCCACCAGCCTATTTCAGAGTACCCAAGAGCTTCTTTTGAGCTACTGAGCACTTTCCATTCCTGCTTTCAGCACTGGTAGGAACAAAGCTTTGTCATTTCATTAAAGGTTTTAAATTTTCTTCTAATTGTAAAACCTAAAATGAGCTGACAGCTGATCTTAGAATAGCAGTGACAGAGGCTATACCAGTAATGAATACCTGGCTTTGTACTGCTGGTAGGGAAACTGTGCAATGTACTGGTTGAAGAGAAAAGAACAAAATCCATAATGAAAAGGCCTGATGCATTTGGAAGAATGTATCGGACAAGTGTCCTAATACTGTTCTTTTTCCCCTTCACACTGTTGTAGCATGCACTGCTCACTTCTCCTCTCCTGTGTTGAGCAATGATCTCTTCATCCATAGTCAGTCCACACCTGAGAGAAATTTTTGTTGCATAGGCAAGCTGGTTAAAGCTTCAGTCTTTCTTATTCTTTTGACTTCAGGGTAGAAGCCCCAGTACAACACAGCCTATGAGCAATACCTGGGAACCAACTGCCATATTTTAGGACTATAGAAGTATTTTACACACATATTTAAATGACTGCCAAGTGCAGGTAGTTAAAGAAAATAGTTTTTAACTTGCAGTGTTTGTTTTTCATACAAATGCTTTCTCTCTTTTTTTTTTTTTTCTTTTATTCAGTGAGCATCATTTTGTTGCTGATACTAGTGGAATTTTCATCCCTAGTAGAGCACTATTTTCATGCCTGTTTTAAAATGTCCATGAGATGAGACTGAAGTGTTAACCTGACCAGGTATGTTAACCTGACCTGGTTATGAGCATCACAGCTGAGAAAGCATGCATAGAACAGATGCAAAGCATTTGACAAAGATCCGAGTACAGATGTACAACTTAGAGGGGAAAGGGTTTTGCTTATGCTATGAAGTCTCTCTGTTTTACTGGTAGAACTCTATTATAGTCTCCTGCCCTGGTTGCATCTTTTAGCCTCAGGAATAAATCCTTCATACTGATTGGCTGCTTCTGCTGTTATTCAGTTTTAGTTTTAATTGATATTTTTTAAGCTTAAACCATACTTTTTTTAAGCCTAAAGCAGCTTTTTGTGTAGTATATTTCACTAAGATTAAAAATAGGCAAGACATATCCTCACTAAATAGTGAAAGATAATGATAAAAAAGTGTTCAATTAATGCTATGTAAGTTTGTTTCTGCTTAGCAAGTCATCATTAAAATAGCATAAGCAGCATAAAAGTATTTTCCAGAGTTGTGGTCAAAGAGCCCCCAGGAATCCAAGGGCTCATTGATCACCTCCCAACAGCGTAAAACCCATTAAGTTTAGCCATGGTGGTGAGCCCAGCACCTTTCCCATGCAGGGTCCCTGCAGCTGACATGGAGTGGGTACATTCAGCTGCCACTAGAGAATTGAGGGATAAGGGGCCAGTGCCAAGGTGAAGAGAAACAGTGACCAGCCTAAAGGAATGGGCATCTTCTGAACCAGTGGTCCCAAAATACTAATCCTCTTTGCTGCAAAGACAGAGTGCCTCTAAATTACACCATCGCTGCAAGAAGCCTTCCTGGTGATTCATTTTGGGGTTCACATTCAGTTTTGGCTTTTAGCAGTATGTAGTCAGAGTAACTCCAATGATGTCAATAATCAACTGTATAGCTAGACACACATAATTTTGAAATTTGGCTCTGTCATTTTCATTTGAGGAAGTTAATAAGGCACAGAAATTATTGATGGCTAATCGTCAAGTGACTTACTGAGGCTACCACTCTTCCGATTCCTCAAAAATACAATAAATGAAGCTATGAATTCTAAAACAGCATGCAAATTGCCTTGCCTGCAAGGTGAAGCAAAAACCACTTGCCTGCAAATTTCAGTGAAAACTCATCTGTAAGACAAAAAAGGCTATAATGAATATTGGATTTGTATTACACTACAATTTGTAATCTCTGCTGAGTTGCTCTGAAGTCAGAGGCCATTCATGGAAGTTGACATGATCTATCTATCTATGTATCTATCTATTTATCTATCTGTGACTTGTGTTTGCAGCCAAATCAAAATGACACTTGGAGGCAATAAAAGCAATTAACAAGTGGATATGCCTGTGGGAAGTTCACATTCAGTAAAACTAAACCAAAAGCTGTGAGCGTAATCCTAAGCCTTTTATGACCTGAATTCTATCTTATTGTCATGAATATGTTATTATCTTGCAAATTTTGATTAAATATCTTTAGGGTTGAAACTGGATGATCTTTAAGGACTCTTACAATGAAAAACAATCTCTGTTTTTCTCGAAAATGGTGACATGACACCAGAACACAGTGGAATTTAAAAGAAAAGAATACTCAAGTTGCTCATGCACAGCTCAAGTAACTGCTTTTATTAAACAATGTACCAGCATCCAAAACTTTCATGACATTGAATCCTATCTTTCAAAGCACTGTTTTGTTTGAGCAAGCTTCAGGAAAGTATCTTTTGTAGTTGCCAGAATAGTTGTGGTTTTTTTTAGAAACCACAATTTTAATTCTTTGGGTAGATGACGAATATTTACAAGACTGCCTTGACTTACATCAGTTGCCAATAATGTGTCAATATTTGACATTTCAAATGATGATATGATAACTCAATAGAAGGGTATCTAGAGTTGATAAGATATCATTGTGCTGGTGAGTATTGGTCATTTTATTTCCTTGAATTTTTTTCTTTCTCATCCTGGCAATATGAGTCATTACTGTGGTGGTGCTGTCTCCAGTGTATAATTTAAAATATCTTTATTTGGAAACATTCCAGCTTAGCCTCTGACAATACAACAGTCATATATCTACTAAAACTTCTAGTACATGCCCATTAATTTTAAGGCTATTTTTTTCCCTGAGATTTCTTACATCATAATTCCTGAACTCCTGAAAAATTGCCGTAAAGAAAGCATGAAGTTTGATTTATGTATTTCACCAGCTTAATCATGGAAATTTAAACATCAGTTAAGTAACATGAGAATAAACAATTCTTCTGATGAAGGAAGGAATCATTACTGATTCATGACTCCTGTGACTTTTATTAATATGTGTTTAATTCAGACTGAGAAATAGGAGAACCCCTCTTCATTCTTCAAAAGAGTCATGGAAACTAATAGGAATTTATCAACTGATAAATCTGGATAGGTTTGTGCTATCATGTGTAATGATGATTATACAACAGAGAGGAGCAGTAGAAGTTCTACCACTAAGTTTTTCATCACTGCAATAATTGTGGATAAATTTACATTCATTCACAAATGAGACACTCCCTTATTGGCAGCAAGTCCAACAAACAATGGCTTTAAAATCTGATTCTATAATATGGAGGTTTTACTGAGATATATACTGGAAAACAGAATTATCTTGATGACCTTACAGGCTTATCTGCTGACATCATCCAATTGATGTGGCTAGCAGAAAAATAACATCTTTCTTTTGGTTTAAAGGAGATACCCTGTTATTACTTACAGCCGAAAATGGGAATGATTCTTCTGTGAATTGCTTGAGTCTCCTTTCAGAAAAATGCTGAAGATCACCTTTTGTAAGACAAATGGTCCTGAGGCTTGTCCTGCTGAGTCTATTTTTTTTTTTAAATTTTATTATTTTTTTAAAAATATTCTGCTAGGGAATTGGTACCAAAAGTCTACATTTAGGTTTTGAGACCTTTGTGGGAGAATGAGTTAGACCAAATCTGCTTCTGTCTCTATTATAGGTACTGCTTTTTTTAAAGTAGCTGTTAGTTTAGGGCTGACAAAAAGTGTTGTCTTGATTCTGCTAGTAATTCACCATCCATCAGCAAAGACCAGAGGCATGGAACAAGAGGTCAGTGGAGCCAGCCATCTTAGCTCGTACTGTTGAGTCAGCCCTCTGGTATCTCATCTCAGGGCAAAATATGAGTTAATAAATCTATCTGTTCTACATTCACAGAGCTAGAAAAACAATTGTAATAACACATATCTCATTCAGGAGAACTGCAACCTTTCCTGACAGAACAAGGCATTACTCTGCATGTCAAGTATATGTCCTGGCTGTGCCATGAACTGCCTTGTCTCACTGATTCCCATCTGTGTGTAGGGAAAGGTTGACCTATGTTGCATGAGAAACCTCAGAGGAGAGAGTGAAAAAGGAATTACTGAAAGAGGAATGCTCATCCATAGTATTTTTGTGCTGTAGCAACTTATGGTTTAAAATCAAGGTAGAGTTCAAGCTGATTAACTTGATAACTCTGCTGTTTCTAAATGATGCCATGTAACTGCTGTAAAGTTCTCACAGTTTGCTGCAGAACAACCAATAGGCTTTCTTTTTGAGCCATTATTTCAAGTAGGTGGAAAAACACAACCAAGCAGCCTTGTGATTGCAAAAGCCTTTCTTTCTTTTGTAAACAAGTCACAAAGAGCCTCCTACTACAGTTACAAAGAGAAAGACATAAATGAGAATTTTTAGATGCAGGAAAGGTCTCCTGTTGTTCCTGAATACATATCTTGCAGCTCAGAAGTGGGTTCTGCCCCCATTCATTCTACCTCTCTAAGCAAATCCGTTTTTGTCCATCCAATTTGAGCTGGAGGTAGATAACAACTTAATTGACCTCTCCTTAAAAACCCAGGAAACTGAACTGTGGACTTAGTGGCAGGAATGTGAACATGAAAACTGCCTGCTTTCCTGCCCCTGCCCCTCTCTTTCTGTTGCTGAGAATGCTGGGCATTCCAGCTGAGCCACCACTGTTTCTCAAATTTCCCATTCATCCACAATCAGATCTATTGAGAAACTGACAGTCATCCTTGGCAGAAGAATAATGAAGCCAATCTTCAGCACAATATGTCTGAGATTTGCTGAACAACCTGTGCTTCTGGACAGTGGGTGGTACAGCTGCTGCAGGTGCCCCAGCCTGCTCTCCAAATGTGCTGCCAAGTTCAAAGCTCAGGTACAAAGAGAAAGATGGAGGAAGAACTAGCTTTGAGGCAAGCAAGTCCATTTATGCAGGGCTTGGAAAAACACTGTTAAGAAGCAGCATAATTAGAAAGTGCCTGTGAAATAAAAGAACTGCAGTGCAGTTTTCAGACTATGCATCAAAGATTCTCTTCATAAAAAGACAAGAATATATACTGACTGAAGAAGACTCTGTGAGGTATCTTGGCCATGAAATTAAAGGCTTGTCTCACATGGGGATGGGAAGTTCCACCTGGGGCTATTGGACTTTCCTTCTCCTGGGAAGAAATAAAGAAGTTTGCAAATGTTTTTGGTTTATGTGGCAGAAATCCTCCCACTGTAATATTTCCTGTGTTTTGTTCTTGTTGCGGTACTGGAGGTATTATGTTGTCCACAGATTCAGGATTACTCACCCAGATGTGTATAGTCTGGAGAATAACCCAAGATTTCAAAATATATAGAGATATATTCCACTAGATGCTGGCCAGTTTTTGTCGTGATTTAAGAATTCTAAGACTACAAATAAGAGGAATTTCAGATTATTCTTTAATCACTTGACTCAAAGAGTAAGCTGTAAACAAAATCCAGCTATGTCAACCAAAGACATCACAAGAACATTCACCATTAGAGTTTGGATGTTGATGGTTTGTAAGGAAATCTTTTTGTATGTGGAGAAAGAAAAAAAAAAGAAAAAGCACTAATATTAGAGAAGCAGTTAAACTCTGTTTAGTTAAAAAAGGTCCAGTGAGCACCTCACTTCACCAAACAAGAAACTCAGTCCGCAGCTTTAAGAGTCAGGAGTTTGTACAAGAACAAAGAGCCAAAGGGAGAATTGTGTGGGAAGCAAATATTCTGAGTCTTGGTGGAATAAGAGAAGAAAAGGTAGGTGACTTATATGTGTAGTCATTAGTCAAAAGGGATAGAGAAATCAAATAACATTAGCAGAAGTGTATTAAAAGAGCTCTACATTTGAAGCAAAGCACAAGACAGACTAAGCTTTGCAAACCTTTAAGTCTAAATGTGAGATTCAACATAAAAATGAGGCGAATACTGAAAAGTGCAGGTATGACCTAATTAATCTTCATTCTACTCTTGTGTTACCTATCTATATTGATAATAATCTACATTGATAATAGATAAGGCAACTCTAGGAAAGGACTGGCCTGAATTAAAAATTTCTGTCTAACCACTAACACTGGTCACTGCTGACCCCTGACTGGAGCATTCAGGCATTATGAAAATACATGTAATAATCACAGCAGTATTTTATAGAGCACTAGTAACTAATTACATTATAACTTTGCACATCAGGATGCAGCAAATAGTCTGATTCTGAGAATGCATATGTGTGCTTTCAATGCCAGAGGAGCACAAATACTTTGCCAATTGAAGCCTTTGTAACATTACAGTATTACTTCAAAGGCACAGCTATTGGAGCAAGAGTAACAGAAATACTTGTGTACTGCTCTCTGTACTGTGAGTGGCACAGCCACTGTGTACATAAAAGCTCCCTGACTTTGCTGTTCTTTTGCTACTGAAAGGAGAACTCCCCCAGACAATTCACAACTTGTCACTGCATGTCAGTGGTGCAATTTAACTGACTGTAAACAACCATGGAAGAAAAAAATATGTTGTTTCCAGAAATTACAGAAGTAAAACTGTCTAATGAATTAAGTATATAGAAGTAAACCGTCATGATGGTTTTAAAGCAACTTTGAAGTTAAAGGTTCATTCATATTTGAAATCAGAGATATTACATTTTAAAAAGGCAAAACTAATATGACTGAAATAGTATTTCTGTACCATAGAAATGCTATTTTTCTTCCCATGATCACATTTTTTTGCATTTCAGTGAGTAGATAGAGGAGGCTAACTTTGTGTCTACTCTATCACAGAATTATTTGCTAACAGTATGTAAAAAAACCATCAAAAATTAAGTGCTTTTCCATCCCTCAGAGAAGATGTAGTAAATCCACTAAGAGGTCTGTATTGCCAGAAATGAGATTTAAAGATGGGGTTTGCCAAATTATTTTTAAATTCTATCACTCTTCTGTTGATACACACACTATTTAATGTTTTGAAATTCACTTAGGAACAGATGAGACGTCTGCTGTTAAGTCGACTGTCAATTCATGCTTTTATATGACCATGAATCATACAGCAAAAACTTTAACATCCATTGATATTTTTTTAATCAAGAAATTTTACCTAGATTATTTTGCCAATTTTATTTTGTTGTTTTTATTTTCATTTGATGATAATTTGTAAAAACAACGGTTCTAGAGGGTGCCCTAGTTCATTAAATTCCCTTCAATTTCTGCCAAGTGTAAAGAGGGGATGAGAAATCCCTGATGTCATCATATGCCATTTAAAATACTATTCAGCTTTACAGTAGACTTGATCAAGTAGGTCTTGGGAAAAAAAACCCACTTGTTCTGCTGAAGTATTTAGACTCAGATCCTGGTTTGTTTTCTTCTTTATTGCTTTTTAAAAAAGATCTTTTTTTAGAAAGCTCCCATTTCAAATTACTTCACTGCTTTTTAATTTGTGTGAAATACAGACTTAATGAGTAAAGGGAATTTCTTGTAGGAGATATGGGTTTGAGCTATAAAATTAATTCAAGCAAAGTACAAAGAAATAAAATGTATATATCTGAATAACTCACACCATGGGACCCATTAACACTTCTCTACAGAATTGTTTTAGATAGATGGCTAAGAATTTTTGTTGACCTATGCACTATTTTGTATTATCTTCAGGAGAGCTGTGGCTGGTATTGTGTCCTCCAGGGCTTTCAAATGAATCAGAAGTGCACTCAAAAAATAGGGCAATAAAAGTAATAAATTATTTCAAAAGGATCAAGGGAATTATTGAAAGAATAGACAACACTTTTTTAAGAAGTTAGGAGGAATTTTAGTTTATATGTTTCCCTCAAGTGTATATATTTCCATCAAGTGTAAAGTTGAGCAGTATAATATTAAACATCTCAAAATTATCAAGAAACCTTATTATGGGCTAATAGTTGAGTTTGGTACAGTCATTACATCAATAGGTTGCTGTAACTTGCAAATGTTGATGTTTTTTATGAAAAGGTTAGGTTAAGATAGTGCCTCTCTTTGTATCCACATTTTTTGCTTCACAGGGGTTCACAAGAGGCCCAGAGCATCCACTAACTTGCATTATCATTTTTGGGTATTGTGTATCTCAGATTAAATTTTCATATACTTTCCAGTCAAGGCATAGCTACCAGCTGAGAATTCATATCCATTCTACCAGTGCTTGCACCTTCCACCCCACACAAGTGTCCAGTCACATCCTAGGATATAGGACATGCTGCAGGGTTTTGAGCATTTTTGCATGGTCTCTTGCAGTGGATGTCAAAACTTGTGGGGCTTTCTACCAAGGCTTGCAGTGGCAAGACAAGGGGGATGGGTTAAAACTGAAAGAGGGTTGATTTAGATTAGATATTATGAAGAAATTCTTGAGGGTGGTGAGGCATGGGAACAGGTTGCCAGGAGAAGCTGTGCATGCCCCATCTCTGGAAGTGTTCTAGGCAAGGATGGACAGGTCTCAGAGCAACCTGGTCTACTGGGAGGTGTCCCTGCCCATGACAAGGAGGTTGGAACATGGTGATTTTTAAGGTTCCTTCAAACTGCAACCATTTTATGATTCTATGATATGCTCTGATTCCATGATATGCAATGGACAAAGACTGATTGACTTTCAAATTGCTTAACATGGATTACAGAATCTCAAACATTCTCCACAGAAGGTCAACTTCTGCAGAACGATTCCCTTAACATACTATTTATGCTAGAGTACATTGTATTCCTTAGTTGTAGACACAGGGGTTATGTTTGTAGATATTATGCATGTAAATATCTCCATGTGAAGGTAAGACTTGGATTAAATATTTGATGGAATAAAGCCTTTGGTGTCATGCCTTTTTCAGACAAGTGTCTGCCAACATTTGCAGACAGCAATTGACTGGTTGGGGCCCTTCTTGCACATCTTCACTATCCTGCAACTGACACAGATTATCTTTGAACCATCCAATGGATTCTGCATGATTTAAGATGATTTTCATTTTTTTAACTGACTAATACATGAAGCATCTGAAACATCCAATCTTGTAGAGATATTATGACAGCAAATGTCAATTCAGAAATCTGTACCTAATTTTCTGGTTAGAAAAAATTATCTACAGTAGATTTATGTTCATCCTTAACTGCTTCTATATTATAGAAACCATAGACAATTTTTTAATATTTTACATTTATTTCCCTAATTTCAGAAAGGACTGCAATTATAGGATGGAAATATACGAGCCCATTTGTTTGAATTTGCCTTATCACAGGGAACCTAAAACACTTAGGACTATGCAAAGTGCAAGTGAGTTGACAATTCCATTATAGATTTAGTCTGTAGGAAACCAGAAGGCAGCACCTAAGATGTCACTACTGACTTGCCACTGAAAAAATATAATCTTTCAAGCCTTTACAAAAGAGTGTGCTTACTGTAGACTTGACCCTCCTATGACTAACTTTCTAAGACAGACCCATGTGTGCTACAGATGGGTTTAATCTGCCATTTATGTCATGCTGTCTCGGGTTGAAATGTGTAACCAAAAATGTATCCTATTTCCCATCTGTTGAAGCTGGATGGGGAGGTATTTTTTATTTATCTCTTGTATAACCCATTCCCCATAACTCCAAGGGGGAGTGGGCAGGGGTCCTCTGTTAAAGGGCCAGCTGTTAAAACCAGATACAGCAATGTTCCTTATCTCTTCCACAGCCCATCCTCCCTCCAGGGAGATATCTTTGGTTACTGGGCCATTAAGGCTCACCACATGACTGAAAACATTACATCATTCCATTGTGAGGCGCTCCACCCAGTGGGAGGAGCCAAGCATTCCTACTTGGATAAAANGGGAGGAGCCAAGCATTCCTACTTGGATAAAAGCTGAGATTCAGAGCAGCAGAGCAGCCTGTTTTCCACTGCATTCCCAGAGGAACACTGGACCCATCTCGCCACCGCTCGACCCTTCTACAGGATCATCTCCAAAAGAACCACATCTGTCCCTCCAGGAGGACTTATTTTGGACTGCTTCCAACACCCTGACCAACAGGGTGTCAGGTTGTATTTCTGACCCTTGTCAGGGTTTCTAGCATTTGTTGTTTGTTTGTTTGCTTGTCTTTTTGTACTATTACATTTGTATTTTTAATATTCCTAGTAAAGAATTGCTATTCCCATATCTTTTCCTGAAAGCCCTTAGTTGCAAAATTATAATAATTTGGAGGGAGGGGGTTTACATTCTCCATTCCAAGGGAAACTCCTGTTCTTCCTGGCAGATTCATGTCTTTCCAAACCAAGACACATGCTTACACACACACTCAATAATGACAGTAATCAAAAGCAAGGCTGTAAATTTGGTTCAGTCACACGTTTTCCCATGTACAAACTATACCCTTTTTCCTGCCATACCATGTATAGGTGGGAGATACCAAAATCACTTGATTTAATTGAGGATAAACAAGATGGGTTGTTTTTCTTGCTTATAACTTCCTTAATTAATTCACAAAAATGCACAAACCCATACCCAGAGGAAACTATCAATGTGCCAGCCTGGCCAGTGTCCTGCAGCTGCTTGCCAGTGCTTGTTACTGCAAGACTCTGCCTGCTCTGTGAAGAGCAGGATAAGACTGCACCAGAAGCACATAAAAGCACTTTTTTTTCCTTCTAAATAGGGGTACAAAGGAGGCAAACACCACTTTAATTGTCACAGCTAATGGGAAGAAAATCCTGCTTATCAAACCTGATTCCCTTTTGTGACAAGATAACCCACCTAGCTGACCAAGGGAAGCCAGTGGATGTAATCTTTATGGATTTCATCAAAGCTTTCAATACTGTCTCTCTCACACTATCCTTCTGGATAAAATATCCAGTGTTCAGCTGGATAAAAACTCCATGCAAGGGGTGAGCAACTGGCTCAGGGGTCAGGCACAAAGGGTTAGTGAATGGGGTGGCATCAAACTGGTGGGGTTTCATGGGGCTTCATCCTCCACTCTGTGCTCTTCATCTTCGTAAATGGTTGGACACAGGACTGCAAGGGTTACTTAGCAAGCTCACAGATCATGCAAAACTGGGAGGAGCTACTCCCTCAAAGGCAGGGAGGCCCTGAAGAGAGACCGTGACAAATGAGAGGCCTGGGCAGGCACCAACTGTATGAAATTCCACAAGGAAAAGTGCTGGATTCTGCACCTTGGATGGCGCAACCCTGGATGTACAGACAGATGGGGAAAGGAGAGACTGGAGAGCAGTGCCATGGAAAGGGACTTGGGTGTCCTCGTCAATAGCAAGGTGAAAATGAGCCAGCAGCTCCTTGGCAGCCAGGAGGGCCAACCCTGTCCTGGGGTGCCCCAGGCACAGCATCACAGCCGGGCAAGGGAGGGGATTGTCCTGCTCTGCTCTGAGCTGGGGCAGCCTCACCTCCAGTGCTGGGGGCAGTTTTGGGTGCCACAATACAAAGAAGACATTGAGCTGTCAGAGAGTGTCCAAAGGAGGGCCATGAGGAAGGTGAAGGTCCCTGAGGTGAAGCCGTGTGAGGAGTGGCTGAGGTCACTTGGAGTGTTCAGCCGGGAGGAGACTGAGGGGAGACCTCATTGCAGTTACACCTTCCCTGTGAGGGGAAGAGGAGGGGCAGGTATGCATGTGTTCTGTGTGACGACCAGTGACAGGACCTGAGGGAGTGGTCTGAAGTTGTTTCAGGAGAAGTTTAAGTTGGATATTAGAAAAGACTCTTCACCCAGAGGGTGGCTGGGCACTGGAACAGGCTCCTCAGGGAAGTTGTTACAGCACCAGCCTGGCAGAGTTCAAGAGGTTGTTGGATAATGCTCTCAGGCAAATGGTATGACTGTGTGGGAGGGGCTGTGCAGGGCCAGGAGTGGGGCTTGAGAATCCATGTGGATGTCTTCCAACTCAGTGTGTTCTGTGATTCTGTAATTCAGTCTGGGCTTATCTTTAGCTTCCTGCTAAACCCACAGGTAAGACCTTTTTGGAGGCAATGGATGCATTACTCACCCTGTATCTGAAAGCAGACTGGGAGGCTATTATCCACCCCATGATAGCCTCAGGGGCAGGATAGGGATAGATGATGTCTGCCCCTTGGGAGTCTCCTCACCATAACTCCCATCCTGATGGTTCTCCTGTCACATCATGAAGTGGCAGTATTTAGTTTCCACTCTCTGGCTCTAGGTACATTTAACATCACATTATCTTTTCCCAGATTACTTTGCCTTGCATCAGACACCTCCACAGCATGGTTATGAACAGTTCATTCTGTGTACTGAAGATGTAATCCTTAGCACTTGAACCTCAGCTGTCTGATCTGTGAGGCCGCCTCAGAGTGAGGGATGGGGACCATGTGATAAGCTTATTATTTGATTTCATTGTATAAATATTTATCACTGCAGCTATATGTATGATCTGATCTGTTTGACCCATAATCTGGGGTCACTGAGTTACTCATCAGTCTATTTAGTCTTTCCAAGGATATTCCTTATTCAATAGGGTCTGGACTAGGAGAATGCAGACTGAGGATCTGTAAACTAAGAGAACTCCCACTTGCACTGGATGTGGACTTTGCATGAGAGAAGGCTCTTGGCAGTCTTTGAGGGTTCAAGATATGCTAAATATTTCATACGTTTAAGATTGAATCTGCTTAATAACTGTGATGGCACAGTGTGGGTTTGAAATGCAAATATGCAAAATGCAAAATTGCCTGCAATCAGGTGTCAGTAGTAAGAGTATAGTTGAATTTTGTTCATTGAAAGCAAAGGAAAATGTGCTGACCTCAGTGAATTCAGTCACAATGGAATTATTATGTTTTGACTTTATTTTGAGAAAAATAAGTGTAAAGTGTTAGGTAAGTGACTTTCAACAGAAAAAGACAACATGAACTTTCTAGCACAAGACCGTGGTGATAAACCTCACTGGGAATCTTAGCAACACTTCTTGACTCAAACTGAAATAAGTGCATCAGGTATAGGTGGGTGATCTATGGAACAACTCAAAATCATGAAGTTTGCATTCTTTTACATTAAGGCAGAGAGGAAGTCTGATTTCTGTACAGTCTGATTTCTGTATATGTCCTGCTAGAGATGAAATAGAAACCAGACCAGTTCAAAGCTTTTGGACTTTCCGAAAGAAGCAGGAAAATGACATAACTACTCTAACCGTGATCTTTAAGCTTTTCATTTTAGCAAAAGGTATATGGTGGAAATAGTTCTTTATGACTTCTAACAATGTTCCACCCCATCCTACTTCCCCTAGGAACACATTTCAGTCAGGCTTATTGCAGGTGCTTCATGCTGTCTGTCTGACATATTGATGAAATAGCTAAACCTGAATGCTTTTTTCTTTTTCAGCTGATTCTCAAAAATTAGGTTTTAAATTATGTCTCATTTAGATAGAAAAAGAAGTGATCAAATTAAAGAAATATTTTTAAATCAAGCTTTGAATGTTGACACTTTACAAGCAGAGACCAATCACTTTGTGGCGACATTTTCCCATTTCAGCACCATTTCTCTTGAATCCCACTAATCTATAAGACAGCGTATACCAAATTGTGCAGTTTTCACACAGACAAAGAGTGCTTCACTGTCATTCATGACCTTCTGAAATTTATGTTTGTTCTGAGATGTTGCTACACAGTCATGGCTCCTTGAATAAATATATGTTAGGAATATACAAGGCAACAGCCATGGTGACATTGGTACAGTTTGGTTGTTTTTACATTTATTACTCAAACTCGTTTTATGAAAACCGCAATGCTGGCTGTGTATTACAGAAGGTGCAAGAGCCCATTTGTCTCTCATTAATCCTTTCAGAAATAGTAATTACTTAGGAGAATGCTTCAAATGAACAAGAACAAGAAGAGAAAAAAGAATATATATGGTGTAGTGTCTTGGTTTAGAAGACAGGTATCTGCTAGGGAAAGCTGGAGTTTCCTTGGAATGGAGAATGTAAACCCCCCTTCCTCCAAATTATTATAATTTTGCAATTAAGGGCTTTCAGGCAAAGATTTGGGAATAGGAATAACAGTTCTTTTACTAGGAATATTAAAAATACAAATGTAATAGTACAAAAAGACAAGTAAACAATAAACAAACAAAAAACCCAGAAAACCCTGACAGAGTCAGGGACACGACCTGACACCCTGTTGGTCAGGGCGTTTGGAAGCAGTCCTCCTGGAGAAACAGATGTGGTTCTGTTGGAGTAGAGATGATCCTGTTGGGTTCTGTTGGAGTAGAGATGATCCCGTTGAGGAAGGGTTCAGTAGATGGTGAGATGAGTCTGATCATCCTCTGGAATCCAGTGGAAAACAGGATTGCCTGGTGCTCTGAGTCTCAGTTTTTATCTAGGCAGGGACCCTGGAGCCCCCACCACTGGGTGGAGCATCTCACAATGGGATGATGCAAATGTGTCATGTCATTGGTGGGCCTTAATGGCCCATTAG
>VYXD01007795.1:0-14371 GCA_013397195.1 Hylia prasina
GGAAGGGAAGGGAAGGGAGAGCCATGTGTTGCTTCTGTATGTGCTGATATGAAATCTGTACTGCTTGCTGAGTCTAGTACTGGAGTCAATGTTTTATGACCATTTCAATTTACAGTTCAAGTACAGACAGTGACAAAAAAGCAGAAAGCCAACATGTCCCTGTGATGTTCCAAGAGTGCAAACATGATGGTTAGGGAGACAGTGGTGCAGTTTACCTTTGTATCTTATTCTGGCATTTTATCCAGGAAATACAGGCTTAGTGAATACCTTACTGTGGAGGTCTGACAGTGGCAAAAAAAGAAGAGTCCAGAAGAACATGGATAGACAGATGCCAGCTCTCTGACAGGCAGGTTTGCTCTCTCTGGGACCCCAGCTTAGCTACCATCATCCCCAGAGGGGCTAAGGTTAGTGATCATCATCTCCAGATCTGCCCTTGATCACACACACTCCCATAGTGTAAATTTGGTGTAAAATTTGCCATTATATGGGTTTGGGTGGCCATTGCCTGCAACAGAAATGAACATAATCTACAAATAGCTGACATTCCTCTTTGGCCCTCAGGAAGCCTGAACAGCACCACAGCTTAGATGGGCTCTGCTGGTACCCAGTAACACATGAGCTCTCTGGGCTCTGAGGAATCTGTGGATCCATCTCCCTGTGAGAGGATGGAAAAAGTATTGTCCCTAGCAGCTACATGATGGCGTCATGGGCAAATTTCTGCCTCTCAGGCATGTTTTGGGGATAATCTGTGAGGTATAAATTACTCCCCTGCTTGGGTGGTCCTTCAGTGGCTAGCACCCTGCCTTTTCCAGTTCTAAAAACTAACAATTTTCTTCAGCAACTTGAAACATTTTCTGTCACTGCACTTCATTTTACCTGGCCATCTGCATCCTGCTACTCAAATCTGCAACTTCTCCTACACCTGAATGAATCCAATAAAGTTTATTTCAAGTGTTTTCTCCCCTGATCTTGTGCAACAAATACAGAGCACAACACTTAAACTGAACACTGTTATTTAGTTTACTTCATCTCTTTGAATAACCAAATTTATAGATGGGATTAAAAAAAAAAAAAAAAAAAAAAAAAAAAAAAAAAACCANGAAAGAAATAATTAGCCCCAAAACTGTGGAGGCTCTGATTGCTGAACAGGAAAACTTCACTTTTCAGCAGCTGAGGTTCTGTGGCAATTTTCAGAACAAAAAGTCCTATGAGCCTCCAGTTCATGTTTCTGCTTTGGAAACACTCAGTCTAAATAAGCAAACCCAAGGACACCCAGTCTAAGTAGGCAAAACCAAGGTTTTGACTTTAAGGAAGCAAAAAATGAGAAGCAAGCAAATTAAGGAGGGTATTGGGATGCCAGAAAGAGACAGAAGCAGGACTCAAATTGAAATGCAAATCAAATGCCTTAATCAGAAGGCTGTCCTTTATTTTCATACTAAGGACTTAAATAATTTAAATACTTTTTTGAAAAAAAGCAAGCTGAGTGTAGAAGAAAGACTACAGAAGATTATTTGGGTCCTTCACTGTCCTTTTCACATAGACCATGTTGGTTAATGTTGCTCCTTCAGATGCTCCACTATGTCATACAGCATTGAGTCAAATGTGCCTGCTTAATCTGCCACTGTCTCATAAAGTACTTAATTTTTTGGCCAAAGAAATTTTAAATCTTCCGATCTCAGGGAAATAGTCCTGCAGGAAAATAATTTCTCATTTATCTAAATATTGATTTCAAGTGATGAGAGTCAGAGGGACATAAAAGGAATGCTTTAGAGCTGAGTAAACTGAATTTGAGATCCAGGTATTAAAAAAAAAATTCTGAAAAATGGTCAGCATTTGAAGAAAGCAAGGAAAAGGTGTGTGTGTTACCTGCTGCAGAAGCAAACTTGTTCCAGTTTTCAACCAGGCTGACCAGCCAACTTCTCTTTAGAAGGCCCTGAGACCGAACTGCTTGTGAACTGCACTGGATGTACAGCTTTCTTAAGCACAGTTAAAGTTTAAACAAAGCACAAGAGAGCTCAACAGAAGTGTTTGTATAAAAAACACTTTACTGAAAACTGGCCTCAAAGTGCTGGTGATGTGTCTGGGAGCTTATGTACCAAGAACTCAAATAAAATATGCTTTATAAAACTGTGTAGATATCATATGTCTCCTCAGTCAAGGCTCTCTGAGGGTATTTTTGGGTGTCTGAGTAAACAAGCATTTGTCTTCCTCCATAAAATGTTTGGCTTCTCTTTTCCAGCCAGCCTCCTTCTTCATGCCCCTTTATGGGTGTTTTTCCAAATGACCTCCACTCTAAGTCTTCATGCATTTTAATTACCTTGAGGTGGAGTCCAGAATGTTAATGATACTTTAATACATTAAATCTCTGATTAAGTAAGGTGGGCTCTTTTTGCCTCACTCCTTTAGTGAGAAAGATTTGTATTCAGCACACTGAGTTTTAATGCCTGACAGCTGAAGTTTAATTTCTTTTCATAGTTTCAGAGATTAATTTAGAATCATTGAAAAAAGTCTCAGGATTATAATATAAAGAACTGAATATTCTATGGAGTAAATACATCCACAGGGGAAAATTATGTGTATTTATGCATAAATTTACCATTCATTTTATTTTCAATTCTCTGATATTTTTTCTGTTCTTATCAAACTTGTGCTCATTCCTTCCTTGGTGTGCATCTTTGAAACTATAATCGTCTTTCTGCTGGTTTAGGGAATTTAAAATGAAGTTGCTTGGCTAGCAGAGTGGTAGTATTGCTAAATGTGCATTTCCCTTGCCATAATTTCTAATGCTCTACCCAGTTTTATTTAAAGTGAGAGGAAGTTTTACACCCATTACAAATAGAATTGACTGGAATTTTTTTCTTAAGTCTTTATCTACTCAGCATATCCAATTCTTTCTTGATTGACTAGAAACCCATAATAAAACTCACTGCCAAATGTATTTTCTCCTGAGTTTGAGCAGTATTTCCATAATGAGTTTACTGACCCTTAGCACTACAGAATTTTGACTCACTCTTATATCAGATGCCTTTAGGAATATTTCTGCCTTTACTGTATGTCACTCATGAACAATGAAAGCAAGATGATTTGGAGGACAAAATGAAAATTATCTCAAAAAAGTAATTGTCAATTCTTTTCTATCCCCAACTTATAGACTTTAAATATGCTTTCTTGTGCTTCTGTGTGTACTATGCATTATTGATGAACAAGAGCACTACAATCCTGGAAATAAAATGTGAGTATCTAAAATACTAAGCTTGAAACAAAGATGAAATATCTCAGAGGTACTAATTATGGAGACTGAAAAACATAGTGTGGTAAGAGCTGCAAGAACAACTCAGAACCGTTTTTACTTTTCCAAGGTATAAGTCAAGAAAAATATTACCAACTGGAAGAACATAAAAGAATGGAACAAGGCTTCTTTCAAATAGATGGTTTTATTTGACTGTGAGAATATTTTGAGAAAACAAAATGCATGCACCAGAACCTCTTGAGTACCTTAGTTACATCAAAACAACCATGTAAACTTTTCATGAGGTGTCTGTTGGAAGATATGTATGCAATTAAACCCAGCACTGCAAAAGGATGTTTGTGTGATGGGACCACCACTGCCCAGCCCCACACTCAGAGTTCAGTGTAATCAGGTTTTGCCCACACGACCTTATATTGACTGTGAGCTGCCTTAGGACAGGGAGGGGCTTTTGGTGTTAGGAGTTATGTTGAGAAAGATATGGGACTGATGCCTCTTTAGGTGTCAGCAACACAAATAACTCTTTGCTTTCAACAATATGGCTCAGCTGAGGAACCCCAGATGGGTTACAAGTGCTTGTGGACATAAGTAAAGGACAGAGTTTGAAAGGGTGGCCCTTCAGTAGCGTGTAGGGAAAGAGAAGTTAAGACAGTTAAGAAGTTAAGAAATAAATGGTGCTATCCACTGCAGTCTCAACACTGCAGCACTCACCTAAAGTTATTTGAATAAACATACAGCAAGGGGATATCTGCTTTCACTGAGCCCTGTTTTGCAAATACAAAGAGTTTTTGGCATGAACTAGGCAATAACTGCCTTAAAGAGGTGCACTGAGCAAGAAGAAGTGAAGTAATACCATTTGTTTCCTTTCTTTGCCTCTGGGTGCCCATCCTGAGAGTCCTTGTGCACATGGAAGTAACCACCTAATCTTCCACTGAATTGTGTGTTACATCAGTGTTTGCAGGTGGAGGGCTTAATGGACAAGGTCTATACCTGTTATCAATTTGTCTCAAAAACTGAAAGTGAATGATGATGATTTTACCCTGAGTCTGCAAAGATTGATGCATTTTCACTGTTCATTTCAAAACAACTCATATCAAAATTTCTTCTGCAACACATAACAGTCATAACACATTTTTATGTTGTCAACAATAAATCAAAACAAGTCTAACAACCACATACTGCTGTGGACAGCAGTCAGATTACTAGCTATGTTTGCCAAGTGTGTCCTAGAGCTCCCTGCCAACACCACTTCTGCAGGAATCGCAAGCCTGCTACATTCAATAATAATTTGGAATCAGATAAGGAGATAATTACATAAAGGACAGGAAGGAGAGAGAAGGGTAAAAACCAGACATGTTGGGTCTTATCAGCCTCATACTTGATGTGAAGGCAGGTGGATGGTGACTGCCTGACCACGGTGCAGTCAGTAGCATCAGACCACAGACCGCAGAAGGTGATCTCAGACCTGCTTGAGGAGCTGTTTCCTGTGTTCCTGGCACATCTTCTTCCAAGGGAGAATAAATTATGCTATTTGCCCAGGAAAGGTAATGTAATGAGAACAGATCAGGTGAAATGTTTAGGCTGGCTTTGGATAAAGTCTTGGAAACTGGCAGTTTGCCTTCTGGGCTCTTTTGTCTGAATTTGGTTTTATGCACTTTCAGGGAATTGTGTATTTCTCAGATTTCTTGTTAAAATTTTGCAAGAATAAAATAAGTAATACATTAAGATACCTTTAAATCAGATTTTAAATACCCACAGACCTACTAAAAACATGTTGTGATTTTTTTTTCATACAAATTCAACAAATTTGGCTCCGGAGTAATGTTCTTCATGCATTTCTCAGCATTTCAATGTTGTTAATAATTTCAAATATTGTTTTAAAACTACATTGGTTTTAATAACAAAGGTAGCCTTTCCTCCACTTTTGTAGCCACAGACTAGGCAGCATCAAAAATGTTTTATAGGCCAGAGCTTCAACTAAAGGTTGACTCAACCACCTCCACTAATGGATTTCAATATTTTTTGCTCATATTTTCTCATGTAAAAATGTAATTAGAGCTTACAAGATGAGAACAATGATTCCATATTTGAATTTATTTGTTGCAAATTTCATTATAATTTTCTTGTCATTCTGTTTAAGTAGAATTCTATTGTGGTGTTTATGACCACTGTATTCTGCCACCCCGATATCGTAAATTCACATACCATATTGAAATCACAAACTGTTTAGAGATTTGCCTGGTACTGAGTGTTACTGACTCAGATGATATTCCAAAAATTCTGGCATTTGAATTGTGAGATCCAGGCATGAGTTCATGATATTTAAGAATTAAAAAAAAAAAAAAAAACAAAAAACAAAAAAACCACAAACTATTAAAAGACACCCAAACAACAACAACAAAAAAACCTCTGCAACATCAGTCTAATATTTACTTCCCATAATCAATTAAAAATTACAAAGCATTCTGGATCAGAGACCCAAAGTACCTAGTACCTGCTCTTATTTTGGAATTAGTGTACCTAAGGAATTCCAGCTAACAGTTTTAAACAGGAAGGGAGATTTAAAGAAGTCCACATGCAAGCAAATAAACAGTTGTGCTTATTGGATGATCTCACACCTGAGAGAGAACAGAAGTGACATAAGAAAAAAAATTGGTTTGGATTTAAGTGTATTTACTGAATATTACTTATACCAGCCTTAACAGCAGTATACCTTTCACATATCTTGAGAATTTGCCCTTCTTTGCAAGCCTAGTTTTTGTGTAGTAATTGCTCCTCATAGCTTCTGAGTAAGATATTTGGGTTCTTTCAGAGCTCTAAAAACAAACCTTCTCCCTTGAAACAAACTATTTTGCCTAGAAAAGGCTGACATAGAAACTAAATTAAACCAGTGCAGTTGCTGGTGGGTTTGTTTGACTGTTCAGAACCTGGTGCAAAGCCTTGGAAAGATTTACCTCAGCTCTAGGAATTACTACAAACTCCAGCTATGTAGGGAAAGGGAAAGGGAAAGGGAAAGGGAAAGGGAAAGGGAAAGGGAAAGGGAAAGGGAAAGGGTAACCCCCTAGTCCAAAATTGGTCCCATTACTAGAGGTGAGAAATTTTTGGTAGATACAGGTACCCATAGAGATTTGCAACTGGAGAAAGAGATTAACAAGTGACACTCCTCCATATTTTGACATACAGGGAGTGTTTAAGCCACTGCAGGTGGACAGAAACAGTCAGCATGAAAATCCACTTCTGATATTTTTTGGCTGGCTTTTTACACATCTGCTGGTATAGTGCCTAATTTACACTTCAAATACTGTAATTTCCCTTGTCAGTGCTTCTTTGTATTGTGCATTTCACAACGTTAAGATAATTGCCATCACTAACTTCTAAGGGAGATTACTGTTGTTGGACCTGAAACTTTCCCAAGGCCTTTTCAGTCAGTCACTACAGCCATTCCCATTGCCCTTTGCAGCATGGTACATTTACAGGGACAGGAAAAAACAGGAAATATCTACCAAACCATCTACCAAACCTCTACAAATGTACAGTAATTTCTTTCTGTCCACTGGCCTTCCTGGACATAAGTCAGCAGTGAATCTGCTTGAAATATTTTCTTCTCAGACAGTTTTTGGAACACTGAGTCACTCTTACAGTCAGACTTCAGTTAATTTCATAAATGAGGCAGCTGTCCCTTTTGTTTTACTGTCCTTCTGCACAACGCCCATTTTTAGGTAAGTGTGATCAGGAACATCCCACTGTTACTCTGGAAACTTTTCTTTGCATGCCCTGCTGCTATCTTGGCTCAACATATTGAAGATTACACAAAAGTAGATGTTTATCAAGAAAGATCTCAGCAGTTTGAGCCACAGCTGTACTGCTTTAGGCATTACAGGTATTTAGCCTGTTTGAATCAGGCTTTTACACGGTCCTATGCAACTGTGCTCCATTCTCCAGCTGTCTGCTCCAGGTTTACCACAACCCTTTCCTGTGGGAGGTGCCATGCCACAGGTGTCAGCCAGGAAGAGAAGCAGAGAGCTGTACCAAACCACAAGCAATGCTTCAGTCTTCTGCTGTTGTTGTTATTGTGCTGCACCCAGTTTTATCCCTTGATATGAAACAGCATAGGTGGTTCCATAGTTATCAGATTTTCCCTCAAGTGGATGATGGCATAACCATTGACCTCAGATGNCTTACATTTTTAACCTAAGACAGATGGAAAACACAACTGAGTGTTTGTATCCAGCCTAACCTGTGCCCCAGGGTGTCATTCACCTCAGCGTGCAGCCTGGGCGCCCTTGGAGCCCTCTAGTTCATGCATGAAGGCTTGTCTTTGCCCATCCTGAAGGCTCTGGAGATGTTTCTGATGATCTTAGAGCTGCACCAGGGATTCCTTTTCTGTGCCCACTGTGGATAGGTCAACATAATAATTTGACGTCCTGCCCCTGACGGACTTGTTCCTGGGAATGATTTGTTGTATGTCCATTTGTTTAGCTTTTTACTCTAAAAAAATACCTCTGCAAGTGCAATTTATAACAGAGAAGGTAGATCTCCCAAAACTGCTAGCAAGAAAACAGCAGGAATGAACTGCTCTAAATACCTGATCTGTGACTTGGAGTTGTTCTGTTGAACAGTGGCGCACCTTTTGCTGAACAGTAATAATGAGCCACCCTATTGAGTTAAACCAGTGGTCCTTCTAGCCTTATTTGTGTAATGGTCTGCAACAGGAAAAAAAAGGCTACATTTTAGGAATGGAACAATATATCCTTGATATAATCTCCCAGCTTCACAGCAGTTCATGATCCACCTGAAGCACAGGTTCCAGCTGCACCTTCATGCTGAGATACTGATGACAGATTTTTTCTTTCTTCATCTGAATAATTTTTGAATTCACTGAAGTTTTTTGCCTGCAAAGTTACCTCTAACATTAAGTTTTCCAGTTTAATGTTCCATGACTCAGAGTAACTGTTTCTGTTTGTCTGATAGCTTTAGAACTCTTGCTAGTTCTTAAATTATGTCATTTTTCTGTTCACTTCCTCTACACCGTTGTGATTTTATGGAGTTCATAATATCACAGCTGAACTCTTTGTTTTCTGGGCTTGAAGGGTACATTTTTATTTACATTGTGTTTTACGGGGGCTTATTTGCAAAGGCTTCCTTGGAATACTAAAACTGAAGATTTTTACCTCCTATCCTTATATCAGGAAGGATTTTTACCTTGAGATGATGGTACTATTCCAAAATACAGATTCCAAAGCATCTTGTAACAACAGAATTAAACTATTGCAATAGTCTATCACTGAACTCCAATGTGCATATGACAATGCAGAAGAATGAGCACTTCAGCTTTTCTGTTATTTGGCTTTATACTGGAGCAGTGTTTCTTCAAATCTATCTGTCTATCTATGTGTCTATCTATCTATCTCAGAAAGGATTGTCTAGATTAATTGTCAGTTTATGTACAGTCAAATATTATAAAAATGCATAAAGTTCATTCTTATATTGTATTTTAATTACAGGATTTTCAGTATTTTTTCTGAAGGTTATACATCCAAGTGCTCAACAACCCTTTGAAAATAGGATCAACTAGATGTAAAATCAGTAAATCAGAAAATTATAACCTATTATTTACACAGACCTGAATATATATATATATTATTGTTTAAAATATAACAAAAGCCTTTTGTTGCCTTGAAAAAACCCATATACACATCAGTAAACTGGTGAGGCTGCTATTTTCCCCTGAGTGCATTGCTATGTCTTGTTAATTTTTAGAGAAAGCTGTTTATGGACTCAACATCTGTGAGTATATCATTATGTATGATGTACTCACAAGCCTTTGTAATTAAATTCCACTGTTTGGTAGAAATAGGATCAGATTTACCAGATGAGGCAGCAGAACCCTGTAGTCAGCATTCAAGGGTTTAAATAACACAGCACTCTTTTCTGCAAATGTGTCTTGAAAAACAATGTGCTAGTATTAGCTGCAGAAATTCCCTAATGCAAATCATTTAGAACTGGTTGAATAGTAAATATATGAAGAAATAAATATTTCTTACCAAACATAATATAACTTGCAATTAACATTTCCAAAACCAGTTTAGGTCTTGCTGCAAATTCCTGTAGCTATTTAGAATAAAAGTGAATGTGTGGAAGTATTATTTGACTGTGTTGTCTATGCCATAAATACAAAAATAGGAAATATAAACAAGGAACATCTGAATTCTAACACCAGCATTTCTACAAAGCCTCTGCCTGTTTTCATAAAAGGTTTATGAATTTTGCATGTCCCATTTGCCATATGACCAATCAGAAATGATTTTTGACCAGGTCAAATGCTCACTGAAAACTTAAATGGCTTCAGCAAACCCCTATCCAGACCTTTGTTTCTATATCAAAAGACGAATTAAATCCTAATTTAAGGTAGGCACATTTGAAATATCAGTCTTTCTGCCTGTGCTTCAATGCTGCTTCCTATAAAATTATGACAATAAATTTAACCATTCCCATAGGATTTTGGGAGGCTTCATCAGAATGTCCTTGTAAAACTGAAAAGCACTGCTCCGACAGACATCTTCATCAGAAGTGTTTATCTTTGCTGCTACTTAGCTCCAAAGAAATGAAATATTGATTGTCTTCCTAGATTGCTTTAACCCTCTCTACTTTCACTGCAGCAGGTGGTGTCCATAGAGCAGCAATTACTTAAGTAACTTCTTACTGGACATATGGTCACATTGCTACCAAGTGGGTTTTTAAACAAATTCTTAATGGTTGATGATTTTTAGCAAATTTTAGTGTTTGGTTTGGGTTTTTTCATTTAAAAATAAAAGGTCTGAAAATAGCCTTGTTCATTTCAGCAGGGAACCTTTATCCTACATCCAAATGACATGCCATGATCCCAGAGAGAAAACTCAAGGGAAACTTAAATTGATTATCAGTGTGTAGGAAGACCACATCATTTAGGTCTTCTATAAATTTGGGTGTGGAATGAGCTAGATCAGTTTGCTCATTCTGCTTCTAGCTCAAGATTTCTTCTCTGTGATTTATTCATAAAGGGCTTCATTAATGGGATGTTCCAGATCAACACATCTGCAGGCTGGGGAGCACCTTTGGTGCACTGCTGAGCAAACCAGTGTCCCTTGAATGTGGTGATGCTTAAAAGTACCTTTAAAGCTTCAGAACCATCCATTTCCTGCAGTTTAATGTCACCAAGAAGAGCCCTTCATATCTGCAGAATGACAGTCTTGCTTTCGTGCTTTCCTTTCTCCAGCTGTAATTCTTATGCTCTGAACTTTATATGATATTTATCTATTATTTTAAGAGTAACTTCCATAAATAACTTACAATTAAACAAAATAATTGGGTTCTGAAAGAAGAATGTAGTGCTTTGCATCTGGTGAGGACTATTAATCTCTCCCAGAAAGGGCTGCAGACACATCGGACATCAGCAGCTAAGATGAAGTGCCAAGGCTATAAAAACTAAGATAAATGAGTGTTTTGCTTAAGCCTGTCTGCTGTTTATGGGCCTAAGAGGGGCTTAGCTTCTGAGTGATAACTTACACTGTATCCACCCACAACACGTTCACATTGACTCATTTTCACACACTTTGAAACACCTCTGTTAGCCCTCTGTTCCATGAATATTGCTTTAAAAAATGATTTGTAAATGCATCACATCACTCATGTTTGTAATGGCATTTGTGCTCTTTGTGGGGCATAAAGGCAACTTAATCATTCCAAATGCCACGTCACATCTTGGCTTCCCACTGAGAAACCCGGCAGTGTTTGGAGGCCTGGCAATACGACCCTGCAGGCACTTAAACCACATCTGTGGCTCTTGCACAGGCTGGCTGAGAGGGAGGGGGGAAGAGGAAAGGCATTTTTTATGTATGGTTCAGTGTTTAGACCTAAACTGGGACTAGGAATAGGGAGATCCAGTAAGAAGTGACAGAGAGTAAGATGCAAAGATTCCCAACGCAACATCCGCCCTGCTCCTGCCTTGCGTGAAAGGAGTTGTATCTTTATCCCAATTACTTTGGCTGGTCAGACTTGGAGGCTCCAGCAGTACCTTGAAAAGGAGGGGCCTACACAGGCTTCCATTTGAGCCTTGGCATCCATTTGAGCCAACAACCTTATGCTGCTGTGGTTGTTTGGTCAGGAGGAACAAAACTGATGTGCCTCTTTTCCCTTGGGAAGCGCAGCCCTTTTAATCTCCTCTGCGAACTGTTAGTCGCAGCTGTGGCCCCTGGGGCTCTCTGCAGCAGGGCAGTGCTGGACACTGTGGTTTGCCCATCTTCTGCCACCAAAATGCAATTGCAATTACAAGGGAAACAACCCAAATGTAGGTTTTCTTCATATCCTCAAACCCAATTGTTATAATCACCAGGTGATTGTTTCCGATGCTTCCTCTTCTCTGGCGTATCCTGCTGGTCTTCACCCCTCAGCTACTGCATTTTTTATGAGAACAGCATTACTTGATTCTGCCACTCTGAGAGCTGGATGGAGTGTGCTGTTCCCTGGGGTAAAACATGGTTATCTTGGTGAATCTGATTTAGGTTCCCATTTGGTAATTTTGTTCTCTCTGGCTACAAGAAAAGTTGTAATTGGTGACTGAAGAGCTTCCTTAGAGCAAAACCTGTTTAGGAGAATAGATAAAATTTAGAGAATACATACCTCACTTATTGATATAAAACAGCCTGTGCTCTGACCTGCTCATGAGGTAATTTGTGGTTTTCCACATGGAGGCTTTGTAAGGACAGATTTCTCTTCTACCTGATTGTCCCAGCCAGAGTTTCCTGTCGTGCCTCACAGACTCAGGGGTCCTTTCAAGGCCCTTCCTACCCACCAGGATCCAGCTGATCAGGCAGACTCCAAATCTGGATAAACAACACCAGTACATCACATTGGGCACAAGCTCTTCCAAGCTATCAGCTTGCTCTGCTGGGTTTGTGGTACCCTCTTGTTGCTGCGTCCTTGCCCTGGCTGCTGCATCCCTGCCATGGCTGCTGCATCCCTGCCCTGGCTGCTGCTCTGCCTCTCCCAAGCCACAGCATCATCTCAGGACAGCTCCCCTCCCTCACAGCAATCTGGAAGTGGATGCTGCATGACTGGCTTTTCATTGTGCTCTGTTCCTGCTCCACATGAATGCATTTTATGTGTGACTGATGTTCTGTTATGAGGGAAAAAAATATCAATTTATTTAGATATGTTGCTTCACTACCTTACTCGTTTCCATTTCTGTTAAATATGAAATACTATCATTCTAACTCAAAAGATGTATTTAAATTACAGNAAAGCAGCAGCACAGCAGTTTGGGGGCTGCCAGCATGGGGCAGCTCCCCTCCCTCACAGCAATCTGGAAGTGGATGCTGCATGACTGGCTTTTCCTTGTGCTCTGTTCCTGCTCCACATGAATGCATTTTATGTGTGACTGATGTTCTGTTATGAGGGAAAAAAATATCAATTTATTTAGATATGTTGCTTCACTACCTTACTCGTTTCCATTTCTGTTAAATATGAAATACTATCATTCTAACTCAAAAGATGTATTTAAATTACAGGCACAACGACTCTTGGCCTTTTTTGCCTTTTATTTTTAAGATGCAAGTTATGTAAGGACCACTTCAGAGCATTTTAATAAAGTTCAGAAACATAAATTTAAATTGTATAGCTGGAAAGCAACAAGGAGACAATGCAGAAGAAAAAGCAGAGACAAGACCTAACTTTTAACAGTATACCAGGTAAGGGGAATGGTAATCAGTTCTTGTATTCCATCTGGAGTGTGATTCAGAGTATATTTCAGCTATCCAGGATCTAGTTTCTTTATACATGGACATAGGAAAAATTTAAATACTCTTTTATTTTCTCTCTAGTAAGCCACATAGCGTTGGACATACAATAAGTTTCTAAGCCATTGTTATCTTAGCACTGGCAAAATGCTATTATTTGCTATTTAAAATACATAAAATAAAGAGTAATTATGTAATAATTAAACAAGAAAGGAAAAATGTGATCCTGGGAATTAATTATATCTGTCTTTTGATAGTCTCTCTTATCTATGGAGTACAGGATACTGGGATTACCATTCTACTGAAATTTAGTCAGTGTGAGATCCTCTAAGCTGAAACCCATTATAGCAGATAGTAAATGTGTAATGAAACTCTTTGGGTCTCAGATATTCATCAGATGAAATACAAATATGATACAATATATATATTGTATATACAAATATATATATTTGTATATACAATATATATACACATATGTATATGTGTATAGATCATATACTATATATATATACATATGTATATGTATAGAGATCATATACAAATATGATCTATGCAGCAACTTTTCAATAACCTTAAGTGCCCAACAACACAAGAGAAAACTTCTAAATGTTTGGGGGTTTTCCAGCTTCCTGCAGGAACTGGCTGCTCATGGCTTAGATGGATGCAGTGTGCACTGGGTAAAAAACTGGCTGATGGCCAGATCCAGGGAGTGGTGGTGACTGGAGTTACATCCAGCTGGTGGCTGTGCATAGGTGGTGTTCCCCAGGGCTCTGTGTTGGGGCCAGTCCTGTTTCATACCTTTGTCAATGATCTGGAGGAGGGGTTGAGTGCACCCTCCGTCAGTTTGCAGCTGAGACCAAGCTGGGCAGAAGGGAGTGTTGATCCAGCAGGAAGGATCACAGAGGAATCTGGGCAGGCTGGATTGATGGCCGAGGCCAATGGCATGAGATTCAACAAGGCCAAGTACTGGATCTTGCACTGCAGGCAGTGCTCCAGGCTTGGGGAACAGTGTCTGGAAAGCTGCCCTGCGGAAAGAGACCTGGGGGTGCTGGTTGAGAGTGGCTGAACATGAGCCAGGATGTGCCCAGGTGGCCAAGAAGGCCAATGGCATCTTGGCCTGTGTCAGCAATAGTGTGGCCAGCAGGAGCTGGGCAGTGAGTGTCCCACTGGTGATGCCACATCTCAAATCCTGTGTCCAGTTCTGGGCCTCTCACTATAAGAAATCTTATATTTCTTATAGATAAGAAAGATAAGAGATCTTTCTCCTTTCTCCTTTCTCCTTTCTCCTTTCTCCTTTCTCCTTTCTCCTTTCTCCTTTCTCCTTTCTCCTTTCTCCTTTCTCCTTCACTCT
>VYXD01007795.1:14607-45545 GCA_013397195.1 Hylia prasina
AAGTTCTCCTTTCTCCTTTCTCCTTTCTCCTTTCTCCTTTCTCCTTTCTCCTTTCTCCTTTCTCCTTTCTCCTTCACTCTTTCCCCTTTCCTTTCTTTCTTAAGAAGTCATTCAGATTTAGGGGTATATTTTATTATTAGACTTTACACACAAGAAGAGGAATGAGCTCAATGGGAAAATTTCAACAGAACATGATATTAGCATACATTAAAAGAAATTTTCATTGACAGTGCTTGTCAGTATAATCCCGAAGATGTTTTCCAACTTTGGAAATTCTCTTCTAACAATTAATTTTGAACAGTTTAATTTAAGGAATAATTCATTACAGAAATACAGTTCTGAGAAGTTCATTCTCTTTAAATAGGAGAATGGACTTCAGATGTAATGGATATATAAATGCAGTTTTTGTATCCGAAAGATGGATAACGTATTTTTTTAAATGAGAAAAGAAAACAAAGAAATGTTGAGCTAAATTGGTTGTGTTGTTTGCTGCAATTCTTTTTGATTAATTAGAATACGAGGTTAAATTGTAATAATAAGTGTAGAAGTGTTGGTAACTTGATAATAAATATTGATGTAAGTTTGACATAACAGAGTGATTTGTGTTGCCAGTTGGATGCCCTAATGTTTTAATCAATAACATTAAGAAATGCTTTCAAACCAATATGTAATACAGATAAAATAAGGCTTGAAAGGTTATTCCTTGGCACTGTCCCTAAGGTGATGTTTCTGGAGACAGCAGAAATATTCTGCTCTGGCAGATGGTGCTAAAGATAAACATGAAAAAGAAAAAGAAAGCAGGCTGAAGCTTTGGTGGAAGGAAACACAATTTGGTTTTGGTAATAAAATACTTGCTTCTTTTTTTGACTTCTTTTCTAAGGCTGTGGGTGTTAGTAAGGACGTCAGTGTGATTAGTCAGAGGTGATGCTACCACAGGTCACAGGTACTATCCAGCCTTCCTGACCTCAGGAGGAGCAAGACTTGAGCCTAGGACTCACCTTCCCCACCAGCAGCTTCTGTCACTTTCTAGCTTTTCTAGCATTTTCAATCTTCTTGGGCCCCCACAGCCCTGAGCCATCCACACCTCATCACATTCAAGCTTTGTTTTCCAGCTGCTTAATTCTGAAATAGCAGAAAGGCCAGACTAGAATAGAACCAGTCCCTTCTGCACATTTCCATATGTGCACAGCTGAAAACAACAATATACTGAACAAACCCAGGTGGAGATACCAGAATTTTACACCTGCTAAAATGCCTCACACTATAAATGCCTTGGGCTTTACTTACTGTTCTCCTTAACAAAGCTCTTTTGAACATGCTGTCAACTGAGAGAAATCTGGCAAGAGCTTGTGAAAATTACTACTCTCAGGAATACTTCTAAGGCATGAGTGATCCTGGGAGTTTGGAGTTAGACAGTAAGAGGCAAATCCGAGTTTGTTTTAATCAGGAAAAATATCATGTTTACTCTTATGCATCCTCAGATGCCTTTATTTTTATCTCTAATTTGTATTTCTCACTTAGAAGAGAACCGAGCACAATCACTCAAGTGCAATAATTTTCCTACAACAGAGTAATATTTTTGTAGCAAATAACAACAAATGAGAATCTTATTTGGACATAAACAGATGCAGCCCAAATACCACACTGAGTTAATTAAAAGAGTGGATTCCCAACTGGATGATGGTTGGAGTTAATTACATAGGTGCTTGCCAATGGCCTATAGATAGCAGAACTTCCTGGCCTCGGACAATAGAACAGATGATTGCACAGCTACAGAGAGCATATGTTTTTCTCTCCCCATGATTTGATTATATTGGACAAGATTTCACATGAGAAGCTTTTTGTTTGCACGTTCTCCTATAACTCTGTGCTTCATCCAGTCTCTTACAAGAGAGCCTGGCCATTCAGTCAGCTTCATTTGAAGACCATTCCTTTTCAGAAAAAAATTACTTTCAAAGTCCCAAATCCTCTATCACTATCATTAGAGAAAATATCTTCTCTTACCTCTGTATTTCCACTTTAATTTGCTCTTTCAACCAATACTACTCATTATTCCACTCATACTGGACCTACTGAAGGTTTCTACCTCTACTTTTCCTGGCCCCACTTTGTTTTTCTGCTTTTTTCTTTCTCTCCTCTATGATACTTCTCTCTTCTTATCTGCACAGGTGACGTGCATATTCTGTATACCTCTGAACCCAGTAGCTAAATTCTTGAGTCCAGCAGGATCCTACAACTGACTTTAAATGTCCAGTACTTGTCAGCAGTCCCTGGTGAGCATTGGGATCCTGTAAGAATCTCATGTTCTTGACAAAGAGCTACCATGGAATGCTCTTTGGTGTGATTCTCAATCCCTTTCCTCCTACAGCTGTCGTACCCAAGCAGTTGCAAAATGCTTTAGGTCTTGCTCACAGACACCTTCCTGAAGTGAGATGCCTACCTAGGAAAGTCTAACTCATTTTGTGCAGTTGCCTCTAGGTTAGAGTTTGCAGACAAGAATCATGAAAGTCACTTAATTTCCTCTTCAGACAGAGAGGATTCAAAGATAAGTGATAACTGGTATTCAGGTTGCTACCAGTTACAGAGAAGGGGTTAATAGAAAAAATACCTTGTGCCTTGCAGGGACAGAATAAAAAGAGCCTGGAGGCTGGTGGAAAGAGATGGAAAGGAGAATAAAGGTGACAGCTGAGATGAAGAGGCAAGTAGCTTCTGGATCAAGTGAAGAGTTTGTCTGAATTAAATTTACTAGCTTTGGCTTGTAATTTTAAGCTATGATGTTGCTTTTCTGGTTTTTTGTTTGGGTGGTTTTGGGTTTTTTTGTTTGGTTGAAGGTTTTCCCTACTTGACTGCCTATTGCAATGAAAAACCCAAGCAAATCAGACTGGCAATTGAGACCCATGAATTTCACTTCCAAGGAAAGTGCGATGTAGATACCCAACAACATGAACAGTCCTGTGTCTTAGAAAACGTAGTGATCTATGGATCTCACTCTCTTTTATGAATTCCTCCCTTAAGCAGGGCAGTCATGGCCACAGCTGCTTGTGCATGGATTTGTTCAGGGCAATGTAAGTCACATCAGTGTTTCTCAGCTGCAGTTGCAGGAATTGCTGCCTGCCCTGGTGCCACGTGAACACTCTCTGGAGCAATGTCCTTTCCACCCTGCTCTTTGCATTACAGCTGCTTCACTGATCTTTTATAGTGCTTTTCATTCTCTCTTTCCTTGTGAATGTCATGACTGTGAGATACGATTTTAACTACACCTTAGTGTCCTTTACACTTAGAGCTATTCAATACATTAGCCTGTTAAGATCTGCTGTTAAATAAGACTATGCACTGCATTTATAGACTAGAGTTAGGCTAAATTCAATTTCCTCCCCTTCCCAAGAGTGCAATGCACATTTTTGTTGCAGAGACTGGAGTTAACAGTGTAATTCTCCCTCAAGAAACTAGTTGTTTCTCTTGTCTACATAAATGAATAAAAACCAGAACTTTCCCACAGAGCTTCTTTCAGGACTTCTAGTTAGTGACTCACAAATTTCTATACCATTTCCTGCCCTCCAAATCTGTCTTTAAGTCCATCCATCTGTCCGTCCATCCATCCATCCATCCATCCATCCATCCATCCATCCATCCATGCCCAAAAAGTCATTTCCTAAATCTTTACTTCCCATGAATAACCCAAAGCATTCCCAGGCCACATTTAGGGAATACTGCTTGGGTTACCACATGGTTCTGAAGCTTCTTATTAAATTTGAACTCTTCACTATTTTTTCTGTAGATGATATGATTGATAAGTGAAACTGTATTTTAGAGAAGAGTTGATCAAGGAGGATAATTGGTGATAAAGCCATTAAGTGCAAAAGCAGTGATAATTTGGGCCAGTCAGTTTGGAGATGGCTGTAACTGACCCAAAGGCCACCTCAGTTTAGGCAGCTCTGCTGAAGGTCAAGCAGAATTCCAGCAGAGCCCTGCCCTATCTGCCAGACCCAGGACCTTCTCTCTGGGGATCCCACATGTTCAAGCAGGCCAGCTCTGGACCTGGGCTCCTGAAGCAAAGGTTCTCAGCCCTTCAGCAATATCATGGATCTCAAAGCAGGGACCATTTCTTCAGTCTTAGCTTCTTCCATTGACCTCAAGGTCTATCAAGATTCTTTTTGGAGGAAATTTTGGATTTTTTTTCCAATTAAAATAGAATATGAGCAATGACTTAATGAAAATTAAATTTCTGGTGATGAAGAAATGTTCAGCTATGGATGAATGAGCAGAAATTATCTGTGGCAAAAAAAAAGCAAATGAGATTTAGCCATTGTGGGCTGGCACGTGTTCACCTCACTTGAGCTATTGATGGATATTTGGGGACAGGAATAAATCAAAGCTTTTCTAACTTGCAGGCATAGTGATGTTAAAAACCTAAGTAGTGAAAGTAAAGCTGTGGTGTGTTTGGTGGGGCTGTTTCACCAGAGCCTGAAGAGTTCTGCTGTGTTGGTACGATCCTCTCCTGCAAAAACATCCTCTTCCCATCCAAAAGGCTTCTCCAGCTCTCAGAGAGAAGGATAGGCCCACACTAAAGCAGGTGATCTAAGAAATACACAGGCTGATTCAGTCCTAGTTGCTTGAGCTCTTCTGAAGGACAGAGAAAATAAAACAGGCCAAATTACCAAAAAGAAGTAGAGTTTCCCAACACAGGGATCTGAATATTGTAATACTGTGATAGGAAGATAGCCTTGTAGAACTATTTCCAGCTAAACCTTTTGGAAATAAACAAAGACATTTCCCCAAGGGAGGGAGAGCTTAGTGTTTAAAAAAAAGGTCATTAAGCAATTTCTGCATATTTTCTGCAGAATTTAGGTAGTCACAACACCTTGTCAGTAACCAGTCCATTGGAATAGGGTAGGAAAACAGAATTCATTTTCTGCTGCAAATAAAGCTATTACTCAACTTCTCTTGCCAGAAACTCTCAGCCAAAAAGATAACAGGCCTGCTTGTTACAGAATGGATTTACAGCTTAACTACAATAATAAAATAAACTACTTCAGTGGAAGTGCAGTTCTGCTTCAGATCCTGAGTGATATCAGACTCATGGGCACAATGGGCAGACCTGGGGCACTGTTCACTTTGTACATACCTACCTGATCATGTGCCAGGGCACACAGATTGGTGCACAGAAACAAACCTACATGGTCTACACTCTGGTGCCATTTTGTGCTTTGGGAGACAAAACACTTAATGAAAAATCAGATACTATATATATGATATGATATGATATATATGGTTTTATGATAACACATACCTTAAAGAATAAAAAGCAATTTATATTTTATTTAATTCTTTTCTTGTCTGCCCCTAATTTATCTACTGTGCATTCGTCTACTCCCTTCTACTAAATCCAGATGTAATTATGCTACTGTTAGTGGCTATGAAGCTAAATTCTAAGTGACTTTCATCACAGTCTGTGTCTTATCGTCTCAGGGAGGGAAGAAGTGACTCATCTTTTTTCATTAGGATGAATAAACTCATCTCCAGAAGATAAAAGTTGGCCCAGACTACATCCCATCCCTTGAACCAAATATAATGCATTTTCAAATAGAGAAAATTTGCTAAAAATTGAAACTTCTCTCCCTGAGTAACCTGATGGATTTCAGCAGGACCAAGTCAGATGGAGTCAGGGAGCTGTGACTTGATACAAAAATGTATTTTTGCTATGAGAAAGGACACAGGAACAATTTTAGTTATGTGTGTTGGGCAATCACATTGAGTAGGCACAAAAGGCATGCATCCCCCAGAGTATCAGCTGTCTGCATATAGATCTTATTATTTCCTTTGCTTTCTAATTCCACACAGGCTGAGATGAATAATTGCACTTTTATCACAGAGAATCAAATCCCTGTCCTTTCCTTGCCTTGTATTTTGCCTCGCTGTACCTTGCCTTTGCCTTTTCCCATCACAATTCAATATTATGGTTAGTGTAAGATTGTTGTCCAAAAGGTTTTGAGTGACTATATTTCTAAAATAATACCTGGAGGTTCTGTTTGCTCTGTTCCAAGAGCTGCTCTAAAAATTTAACTCAAATTAACAGCAGAAATCTTGTGTTTTGCTAGCAGTCAGACATCTAAGTGCTTTTTCTGTTTCCAAAAATTGTGCTGTATTTTCCCTAGTTTTTCCATTTCCATTAGTGTTTGATAAAGTCTCCATGGCCTGTGTGCAGCTGCTGCTTGCATTATGTGTTTCTGGTACCTTCAATGATTTCATTTCTCCCTAAAGCAATCCCAAAATTCAAAGTGATGGAGGCTTCAAGGGTGATGCTGATCCTGAAATCAGTAGATGCTCTTTCATATACTGTCCTATACTGTCATGAAATGACCTGCCAAATCTTGGCCTGCTGACCAATGTGCAGATGCCTTGTTTTTGTTTTCTCTTGACAGCTTCTATTTTGTGACTAAAAAGGATTTTAGCCCATGCTCTGTGCTGCTGGGATTGCTCTGATTCCTGCACCCAGCAGCTGTGGTCCTCTGCATCTCAGATCCAAGAGAAATGCTTTATTTCCCCCAAGCCTGCAACTTGCCATGTGAAGAGAAAAGGGAGTTAGATGAGGAGGTGAAACAGGACAGGTTTTTACTGAGACAGTGAAAAGTCATGTTGCCTGAGCCCTTTACAACCTGGGTAAAGCACTGGCAGGTATTCTGACAAGAGTGATGAGGGAGCATGGAGAAATCTCCCTGAAGTTTTTTGGTGCTTCTGGGTGGTTGTACAGCTTGTTCAAATGAAGTTAATCAGTGACTTATGCACTAATTTATGTTTATTTGGAAAGCTAGTGGGTTCATTTTTCAACAGAAACTCTCATTAACTATTTACAATAATACAACTCTGAGTCTTGTTTAGAAAAGTAACACTGAGTTACTGAGTAACACTCCAGTATATTTTATCTCTTTCTTCTATTTATTATTTAGAAATCCTGAGCATGTCACATATCTCTGCAAGTCAACAGACCCTGTTATTTGCAGTTACTCAAAATAATATTTTGGCTACAATAAAGATGGCAGCAATCTGCTTCTGCTTGTTAATGAAATGAAGTGATTCACATCTAGAAAATGAGAATTCATAGCTCTGAAGAAAGAATTGTCCTCCCACAGCAGTAAACAAAATGAAATTTAGTTTCAACTGTTTACAAGTGGAAGTTTAGGAGCTTAATTGGAATATTTTAGTGGGGTTTGTATTGGATTTTTTTGGCTGTTTTTTACCTATTGGCACTTTATGTCTTTTGTTTGTCCTATTGTACATCATCTTCCTGATTAATATCTTTTTGTGGGCTGAATTCTCTATTCCTTCACTTAAGAAGACATTCATCAAATGATATTTACATCAATCACATCTGGATTTATTATTTTCCTCCCTTCACATTGTCTCGGATGCTTAGAGGTAAAGATAAAAATAACTGGTTTGACATAATTTCTAACAAGACAGAGGAGACAGGCCATGACTGTCAAGGGAAGTGACAGCCACAGAGAAGAGACACATTGCTTTGTTCTCCCCTTCAAAGCCTTTGGTTCCTCCCTAGCAATCACTCTTGATTACATACCAGATAACTGCCTCACCTGGGGGTTTTCTGACAAGTAGGTCTCTCAACAGACGGAGATTTTTCCTTTTTGTATGACAATCATGTCATGTGTGTACAGAAGCACTGTGCCAGCACCCGCTTGCTCCTGTTTGGGCTTCCTGTGTGCTTTTGGGTGTTATCACTCAGACAAGAAATCATCTCTCTCTCTCTGATTTGGCTGTCACACTTGGCTTCCCTTGAGACCATATGGAAAGAGGAGGGAAGCCCCAAATGTGTGTCCTGAGGGAATTACCCCCCAAGTACCATAGGTTGCTCACACCCTTGCAAAGATTGCCCACGTAATTATTCTTCATTAGTCCAGGTATCATTTATTAGGCCAGGAAAATACATAACAAAAGATATTTGTACAAACTTGTAGACAATGATTACCCTGAAATTAATTCTGAATGAGATTTTCTTTTTTTACTTAACTGTTTTAAGAAGTGTTTTCTTTTGAAACAAAAGCTCATTACCACCAAATGAGCACAAGTAACACATTTTGTAACATTTAGAAGTACCAGTTTTGCACCTTCAAACCATGCAATGACACAGATACAGACGTAACTGGCAGCTCTGCAGTGAGAAATGCTGGTAAAGTGTTTAGCTGCCAAATAATAGCTTCCATTATGAAGTTAATTTGACTTAATGTCCTTTTGTTTAGCTGTATTTTACCTGGTGATTTAGTGGGTCAGATTATTACTTTTATATAACTAAACCAAAAATGCTTTTAGATGCTTTAATCCAAAAAGTAAAGGAACAAGCCCTTTCCTTAGTTGTTTAAACTCTAAGTGTGATCTTCTTCCCTGAGCTAGAGGTGATGGAAAGGGGAAGGAAAACTGTTGCAACAATAGGACAGACTGGTTTTTGATGAAGGTGTAGCTCCAAATGGAGTCAGAGCTCTGTGCAGGGGAGTTGGGAAGCTTGTCCTCATATGGTGAAGCAGCAGCTCCTGGAGGAAATGGCCTCCAAGAGACAACTAAGGTATTACTAGGATGTCCCTATTCTAAATGTGACAAGCAAAACAAACAACTGCTCTCTCACTGTCTTTTCAGATGTTTGAAAACCTCCTGAATCCTCTCTGCCATGACTATCACTTGCCTCATTAATAAATCAAGATGGAGACAGCAGCAGAGCTTTGGATTAAATGCACTTGGTACAAGGGCTTGGAGCAGAAAAGTCTGCATGTGGTGTCTGCACTCAAATCCAGGTTGCTCTACTGTGACCACACCCAGGAGTCCTGACTATTGCTGCTTAGCCAGCTAGTTCTTGTTGAGACACGGGGTTAGGATTTAGAGGGGTATTGACTAGAAATAGATATTTAGATGATGTATATTGCTTAATATTTGCTGGATTCCACTGTGCTAACTGTCTGTAAAGAGAAGACAGGGTATATGTGGAAGATAGGGGGTATGTGCAGCAATATGAAGGAATGCAAGGATGTGATAAGGGAAGGATGATGTTCACCAAAATCAGGACAAGTATGCTACACTTACAAGGCTACGGAGATAAAAAGGCTCCTCAAAGCCCCAGAACCAGATTAGACCAGCCTCATGGTTTGGACTGTGACCAAAGGATCAGTAAGCATGCACAAGGAGACAGGGTGAAAAGGTCGACTTTGATGAAGACCACTTACTTCATCCCCTGTCATCACCCCCAAGACAACCAGCAGAGACAGGCAGGCACAAGGGACTGGTAAGTGAATTAGCATAGGAAGCAGGACAAGGTGGAGCCAGGAAATGAATATGCATGGCTGTATTGCAAAACCTAATGTATATGTAACATTTTAGAGGATAAAAAGAAACGCTGGGGGCAAGTCAGTTGTGCAATGTCTTTGCAGAACGATCCCACATACTCCAGGCCAAATAAACTACAAACCTACTTTATAACTCACTTTGTCTTTGACTTTTAGCCTGTCTGTGTATCATTGTTACAAATGTCACATGAAGTATTGCTGCAGTCACTTTTCATAGATAATGGAGGTTATACTCGTTTATGATTTTAAACACTGGCTATGCTTTCAGGGCAGATGAGGCAAAATGTGCCTGACAGTAGATTTTCTCCTTAATCAAGTGGAAGGGACTGTGCTGAAAGCCCAAAGCTGAAATAAGTCAGAATTTTTCAAGACAGAGTAGGTGCTCAAGCACTGGAACAGTTTTCTTGGAATCATGATGGATTTCTAGCACTTGACCATGAGGATGGGACCTATCTTATCAAACCCTGACACAGACTCAGTCTGTGTCAGTCCTAAGTGGACAGTGGAAGCAGTCATATGAATTGTTAGAGAAAAGTACCCATTTCCCCCCACTGACTGTAAAGAAATTAAATTAATGTAAAAAATTAATTACACCCTAAATTTCTTCTTATCATGCTGCCATAACTCAAGCTTGATACATGGGGTTAGTATGCTAAGGACAGTGCAAAGCTCTGATGCTGGTGTCAGGCAGAAGCTCCGACTGGATGATGGTTCTCCAGTGGGATAGCCATCTGCAAGAAAAAAATCTGCACCAGGAAAACCCTGAGAGGCGTAGGAGCAGGGAAATCTTAACAGTACAGCTAGAAAAGTGGACAAGTTTCCACCAGTATGGTCAGAAACAGAAACTTCAAATAGCAATCACAGTGGAAACGATGAGTTTAACTTAATTCTCATCCTAAATGAGATTGATCTACAGAACTAGACTGTCAAGGTCCATGGATCAGAGGAAGATGTTAACAAGGGGAAAGATAAAAAAAGAGTGTGATTTAGTGCACTGACTGGAAATTTAAATTATTTTAAAACCAAAATTTAAATTATTTTAAAACCAAAACCAAAATTGATAGAAAAGCAAATTATTTAGGAAGCTCTTCAACCAAAAAACAAACAAACAAACAAAATGCCAAAATCATATCAAGGTGTTTTATTTGGCAAATGGAAAAAGAAGTAGTAAATAGTAGTGGTAGCTAGGTTCAAAGGTAGTTTTTATCATAAAACCCTAGAATGGATTCGTGCACAAACATCTTGCTCTGTGGACTACATGAATATGTAATAGTGTTATCTATGTCAGTGGAGCTGTTACTGGGTTTGCCTTTGCATGATTTCCCTGCCTTCAGGATAATGTTCAATGAACTGAGGAAAAAACCCAAGGCAGTTCTGGAAGGTATTTCCTGCACCAAATCTGCAGATCCTCATTTTAGCCCCTCACAGAATACTGTGAATTTGAAGAGACCCACAAAGATCCTCAAGGCCAACTCCTGGTTCTGCACATGACAAGTCCAAGAATCACACCAGCCTCTCTTGAAGGCTATTGAGTACTTTGTTAAAAAATTTACATAAGAATTAAGAGTAGCAAATTTGATTAGGAGTCTTCTGAAGAGCACAACCATCCCTGTAACTATTCAGTTTTCTTGTTAAAATCTTCTAGTCTGTATCCAGTAATACAAGTAGGAACTTGCTGTATCTTTAGTTAGATATTTCCAAGGTTTTGTTTTAAATTCTATTTGAGCATCTTGTCTGTTGCAGGTTATTTCTCCACACAGCACAGAAAGAACCTCCCAGGGATTTTTATCGTAATTTGGCAGCTAAGCTCTGCAAGACAACAAGATCTCTCAAAAGACTGAATCATTTTTTCCTTGCTAATGATTCTTAATTTTCTTTTCAGAGGAAATAAAATTCATAATGAAAATCATTCTTTATTAAATGACATTTGTAATAAGTTGGAAGACAGAAAATGAGATTGAACCAAAATTTTTCTTTTTTTTTTTTTTTTTCTTGTTGCAAAGGGCTAACATTTGGTCTTCTGGAAATACTGAGGATATGTATACGGTCTTTGCTATTCCTCATTTAATACAATTCTGTCCAAGGTTGAGGCAAAGGAATAACTATTAATCATTTCTCCCCTCTATTCTTTTTTGCTGAGGGGATTATACAGTGTTTTCCAAGAGGAAATAGAATTTCTTGACTGTTAAAGCCATAGGAAAAAATAATTAAAAAGACATGGTGAGAGGGAAAACTATGCTCTCAAAGAAAGCCTTGAGAAGTATCATAATCACTGAAGTCTTAAAGTTGTTATATGGGAAACACCACCCAGGAATTTCTGCAGAATTGTGGAGTGTTTCCGAGTGTAGCTGTTGCATTTAGGGCAGAAGAAGAGGAAAGGTGTCAGGGTCAGACCAGGGTCCCCTCTAGCTCTGCCTTCTGCTTCACTGCACATGAGCCTGGGAGTCCATCTCCTGCAGGCTGCTCTCTTCCACTCCCAGCACCCACCCTTGGATTAGGGATGCTGGAAGCTATATCCTTGCCTACTCCATTTGCTGCCTGTTCATGCACATGTTGTCCAAATTTGTCCAAACCCTTTTGGAGCCTGACTCCTCCCCAGGATAGCACATTCCAGAAACTCAGTTTCCATTACTTACAAATCCTCTTCTATGATTATAGGGTTTGGTGAATAACAGTTCTGGCAGCCACCCCATCCATCACCTCAATGTTTTTGTGAACCCACACCACATCCTCTCTCAGGCTTTTTGATGGCTGTCACCATGAACACACCAGCTCTCCATGGATGCTGTCTGCACCCTTGAGCCCTGTCTGCACAGACAGAATTGCTGGAGCTGTGCCTGATCACTGGTGGCTTTGTGAAGGTGTCAGTTGTGAGGCTCAGGTCCCCCTGTTCTGCTGTCACCCACACAGATCTTGGGGCTTCTGCACTGTCATCTGTCCTGGGGCAGCTCTATTCTCTCCTAAGCAGCACTTTGGGCTAAGATGCTAAATTTCAAGAGGACTGACTTTACACCAGCACTTAGGTGGCACTCACATGCCTGCAGCAGGCAGGCATGAGTGAGCTGTTGCAGCAGTACTCAGTGGCAGCCAGCCAGAGCAAAAGCTCCATTAGGAATAAAACACATTGTTCTGGATGAGCACAGAGCTCCCCTGCTTTTGCTCCTGTTCCAGTAATGGTACCCCCTTGGTACTCCCTCACCAGCCCCCTATTCCCCAGAGGATGACATGCCAAGGGTGAAGACACAGTGCTTGGACTGGAGGGACCATGCCATGCCACTGAGTCAGTAGGTGGATGCTGACATCCCAGCCAGATCCTGTAATGGGATCAGGATGTGTGCTGGCAGTGGGGATGCAAACTTTATTTTCCTTTTATCTGGCTGTGGGTTTTCCAGAAGCACATGTGTCCTTGAGACCTCCACTCTTCTAATCTTTACTCCTGTTGAGCAGTTCAGTAGGTATTGGAGGGGGAACAGGAGAGAGGATGATGGCTGGGCCAACAAACTATGCAGTTGCCCAATTTAATAACCTTTGGAAATCAAGGTTTTAACAGAAAAGAGGATCAATCCAAGCTAGTGAGGTATTACTCATTATCCAAAAAAGACTGCAGTGAGAACCATCTCCCATCTGTCACTTCCTAGAACATGCCTGTGTGCCTTCCTGCAGGTCAGAGCATCTCCTTACAGCAATTATCACAGAATTTGTCAGACGTGTCAAACAAGAACAGCACAGCACATACTTTTCAGGGATTGCTCCCTCTAATGAAACATCCTGGAAAACCTTGTAAAAACTGTACAGAAAGTTGTAGGCTGCTGTGTTGAAAATTAAGTTAAGGTCCAGTGTATGCCTTTCCCTTGGGAGCTGCCATTCTGCACTGGGCACAGGGCATTGCCTCAAAGATTCACATCAGCTGTCATCTTTGGCTATGCTTAAGCAGGGAGGTTTTAGATGTGAATATAGAGTCCTGAGGTTCTTGGGCAGAGCAGCTTTACTGAGGTGTCTTGCTGTGAAACACGTAGAGCTGAATGCTCACGTGCAGGCATTTGTCAGGAGCAATTTGTGGGGTCTAATAGATTTTTTAGGACAGGAGAAATGCAAGCCTTGAGCATACTGGGAACTTGTGGAAGCAGCCAGTGATCTCCTTACTAAATAGACACTATTAATGCTTCTTCTCCAAAGTACCTCTGAACATACAGATAGGGAAAAACAAAACCGTCTGAGTAGTCAATTAAAAAACCTGTTCCACATATATAGTGTTTTGTAAACAGCTCTCTGAAGATTTGGGAGGAGGACAGTTGACTACAGAACAAGGATAGAGCTCTATACTGATGATTTGTTTAACTTTTTGTATTAAGAAATGAAATTTATATTATGTCTTTACTGGCATGTGAAAGGGGCAACTTAGTAATCGACTTCTGAATCTAAGAGTCAAGGAATTGCAGCTGCTGAAGAGCTTGGTCTCATTGAAGAGATCAAGAGAACAAAATGGTGCAGTTCCCTAGTAACCAATAATCTAGGCTAGAAATAGAGTGATTTTTCCAATATATAGACCATTGCAGCCTCCATTACATGATGCATCTCAGAAGCTGCTTGATCCTCTAAACTATGCAGTCAGATTGACAAGGAAGATTCTTTCTCCTTGCAGATTCAAAGTCCCTCCCTTCACCCTCCCACTTCATTGCACCTTGCTGAAACAGCTCAAACTCAGCATCACTTAAGACCTATAGGGATCCCTAATTTATTTTGAATTCCTGGGTTGCTTTGTGAGGTACAACATTGTACCCCATCATTGCATTTTTCAGCTGTGTTTGCCTGGATCAAAGACCAGGAGCACCTCAGTGGCAAAAGCTGAGACACAGTGTCAGATGTTAGTTATATACAGATAGTGCTAGTAAAAATCCTGACTAACAAACATAAAATCTGAGAATAGCTGTGCTGATCAGAGGTTGAGCTATGTCCACATCCTGTCTCTGACAGTGAGTACATGAGCATGGTTACAAAAGACTGTTGGGACAGACCAAGCACATAGCAATATCTCCTTCTGTGCTATCTAGTCTCCAGAGTTTGTGGTTCAGACTCTCCTAAACCTTAATCAGCATCTTTGTATCTAGCAGCCCTGAATGGGTTTTCGTTTCCAACACATTTAAACTTTTAGCATCCACAGCATCATAAATCAATGAGTGTGGCAGTATAATTATGCAATGTAAGAAGAAAAAAAATATTTTGTTTATTTGAATCAGCATCCTGCTAAGTTCATTTGATGCCTTTCTTTTTACAGCAGGGAAGAGTGTGCAGTGCCACTTCACTGCCCAGTGTAAGTTGCAAACTTAGTGTTACTCAGATTCATAAAAAACTGCTGCATCCACTTCAGGCACCTCCTTTGGAAATGGAGGATGACTAATTTATTTGATTGCTCTTCTTTTTAAAGCTGGTCTATGACTTCAACCATCTTAATTGTCCTTCTCTAATCTTTGTCAAATGTTCTATCTGAATTGAGCAGTTGAGCTTCATGTGATTTGTATGGATAGAAATTAAAGATATATTAATGCATTTAGCTGCTCAACTGAAAATGCTCTTTTTGACATAGCACCACTATAAAAACTCAGATAATATATTTACTCTTTTAGGATACAGAATGGAACTTCTAGTAGTCTAATTATATGCAACATCAGTTAATTTAACAGTTCTTCATTTCATAATGTAAGAAAAATATCTATGAGTTACTCTTTCACATAAATGTCTAACAGAAATGTAGTATTTAATTCATAGAACAGAACTATTTTATTAGGAAATTAATTTGGCAGCAAATATTCAGCTTAAAAATTTCAAATAATTAATACCTTTGCTGCTACACCAACACCTGAGATAGTAGAGATGGTATTTGGCTGATGACAATTTTTTTAATAGTGATATTTTGAAGTTAGCACAACACAAAAAGTGTAACTCCAATATTGAAGAGTTATACTGTGTTTTAGCAGAAGGAAGGCAATCAAAGCAAAACTTTTAAAAGCTCCTCAATGATGGGCCCTTCAGGGCTCTAATTACTACAGATACTCAACCTCAAGTCCACTTGAAGTGGGATTGTCTCTTTCAGGTAAGCTGAAGGCAATGCTACCATCACAGGAATGTGAGCAGTACCTTACCATAGCTTGTGCTGGTAAGGAAATTACAGCACTTCTTAAAAACAGCCCTGAGGTCCATACTATTATTTGAGCAGCTGTGTCTTCAGTCAATTTAATCAGCAAATTGTATGTCTTTTGACATGATCATGACCCGAACTCTTTTAATTAATTAGCTCAATTCTGTTCTTCAAACCAGTAGAAATGAGGCACGGGTTGATTGAAATAATTGTTATTATCTGATGTTATTATCATTAGAAAAACTCCTGATTTCATGCAGGACAGGTAAGCCAAGGATCTCTTATTTTTTGCACACAATTGGAAGCCAAGTGCCGTGCTGCAGGTGTGCCCCATCAGGAACAGTCATTCTCACCCCCTTAAATTGGGTTATATATATGGTACTTACTGCTTGTGGTCGCTGCCTTTCACCTTCCTTACATTCCTCACCCTACCAAAACAGAAATGGAAGGGAAACAGAAACTTCATACCTGCTCAATTTTCTGCAAATAGACCAGCTCAGCATTCCTCTACACTGGTTAAAAAAGGGTTGAAAACACAACCTCAGATTATAACAAAGTGGAAAATGAGAGGAATGATTCATTTAAGACCCAGCAAGGAAAGCAGTGACTCAGCTGAGAGGGAACAATGAGAGTTTATCCGCACTTCTCCAGCACTGGAACCAACTGCTATTTGCTCTCTTAACTATGGCAGTCCTGCCATTTTTCAGCTTCACATTCAATTGATGTTTTTGGCTTAATTCTCAGCTGGGGAACACTTTTTTTTTTTCTTTCTTTCTCCTCCTTTCAGTAGCTTCCAGGTAGCTAATAAAAGAGAGCCACCTACGCCACGCTGTTTATTGCCACCTACTCCCAGTGCTGGCGGATGGCAGCAAGCAGGGGACAGGTGATTCAGTGTTAATTAGACCTTTCTGGCCCAGCAGCTTTCCTGAGGGCTGCAGTCACAAGTGACAGTTTCAAACAAAAGCCCAGACAGGGGCTGCAGATATCAAATAGGCAATCCTTTAACCCTGCTTTTCTGCTTACTTTTCCAAGAGTATCCTCATGCTGGGATGGTCCCTCAGGGTGGCAGAGCTGCTCTAGTAGAGCTCCCCCATAACCAAGGAGTCCTGTTCTGGGCTGTCAATGCACTGTCTTCCTTACCTGACCCCACCACAGTGTCTCCTGATTTCTACCTTTTCCTACTTTCACCCTTGCAGTCATTTATAGAAGCAAGATGAATGATACACTGTTCCTGCATGTGTTCTCATGTGCTGGACAAAATGGTCTGTTGTTAGCACACTTGGATGGGACACTGTGACATTGCAAAAACAATCATCTCTTCCCATTCATTGAGCATTAGGAAAAATAAGATTAAACCTTTTTCCAAGGAGCCTGAGATACACCCAGAGAAATTTCTGACAGCCCAAATTCTGCTTTGCACAGGGATATGAGTTTCTCTAGATGGCCAGTTTGACCAGATGAGTGAGATTTGTTTTCTTGCTGAATTAATACATTAATTCATCCTGGGGTCATTGGAAGCTTGTGACCAAACTGGATTGTATCAAGAAGACCAGCACTGGTACAGATTATTTTTTTGACTATGTGCAAGGTCCTTGTTTTACCCATACCATGTCAAGAAAAAGCACCCTCCACAATCCTTTGGTGGCATTTTCCCATGCTGCAATTCCTGTTTCTATTCACCTTCTCTTCTGTATCAGATCTCCAAGGGACTTTTCTTACCATGACAAGAGTGGTGTGCGGTGATTTGGACAGTTCAATGGTCAGTACAGGTAAAATCCTTAATCCAACCCCCATGGATTTAGTGAAACTTTTTATTCATGCTAAATGCTTTGTTAAGGTCAACAGACTCTACTCTCACCATCACATATATTGATCATGAAATTAAAGGTAAAATGTATGCCTTGATCCATTGCCATATCAGCACCTGATTGGAATTCAAATAATGCCCATGGCACAAAGGGCCAATACTGATATTTTCCAGAACTGTGTTTTTGTAAACCCTTTGGTTAATCTCTGTCTTCTCAAGGGACAAAAGAAGGAATTTTTTGATATGGTGTATAGACCTGGCAGTCACTAGATACTTGGCAAGTCAGCGTATCCTAGACCTTCAGATCTCCTAAAACAAGAGATAAAGACTATTTTTTTTTTCTTACCATACACACTGATTTATTTTGCATAGTAGCTTTAACAGCTCTGCCTGGAACACATAGGACATAGAAGTGTGAATAGTCTATTTTCTCCATGTTTCCCTAATTTCTTGATGAAGCAAACCTGGATATAGATAATATGTGTTGAGAAGACCCTGATTTTAAACTGGGCCTGAGAACAGGGCCTGTTATTGTCACCCTGACATGTTATCCTAAAACGAATAAAGCCATATGGCAATGATGAACAGCAGCATTCTCCAAGCTTTTCACAGTGACATTCTTTGACATGAATCAGGCCAGATTCATGTCAAAGACATCTCCACATCCATGGGGCACAGCTGGTGGGCTCAGAATTGTTGAGGGTGTCACCTGCTGCTCAGTGCCCTGTGCTCTGGAAGGGATGGTGGGCTCTGGTTTCTGAAGCCACTCGTGACACCTGGAGTGAGGGCACTTCCAGACCTGCCCTTGCTGAAGGGTGAGATTCCTGCTCACATTGCCATGTTGTCTGGGAGACAGAACCAGAAATGCAAATGGCAGAAATATCCCCTCACACTGTCCTGTTTTGCAGGCACTGCACCAAATCTGTCTTCCATTTTGCAAATACCCCTCCTGAACTTTAAAATGAACCCAGTCAAGCCTTAAATGTCTGAAACTACGGAATTTCTTTTGCAAGTCATTCCCTTCAGGTCATCATAGAAAGATTACTTTAAATTATATTGTTTCCATGGGTTTGAATATATATTTTTAAATAGCACAAGAAAGAATGCTATTACAGTTCCCAGACTGCATCATGACTTCACTTTGTTGCTATTTAACTTTCAAAAAAGACTTCATAGAAGAGAGAATATCCTTGGTGTTGCAGAAACAGATCCCAGCTGAATGCATCATAATCACAAATGCTTTTTCATGTAAGCAGAATATATATCACCTCAATGGATCTCTGGTTTCAGCTTGGAAAGAAAAATAGAAAGTCTGATCCCAAGCTGTGTTCAAAGAAGAATGTGTGAGCAGGCCGTGGCAAAGACATTAAAGAGATGTGCTATCATTCTGAGATTTGTCAGCCCATCTTTCACTTATGCATGGTGTCATTTATCACCCAGACTTCATAAGAAGCTGATATGTATTAATCTGTCCTAAAGCAATATTTCATATTATCTGTCACTTAGTAAACCCTGCAAATAAACACTGATTAAAAAAAAAAAAAAAAGTGGCACAAGATCTGTAAAGGGAGAGGGGAAAGCAATAATTAGATAAATGCAATCTGGAAATTATGCACAGCACCCCAGGCTTTCTGTTAATAACTATAAAATATAAAGGAAGAATTTTTTTAAATAATGTATTTCTAAGGATATTGTGAGGTTATGCAGGGAAAAGGTCAGAAAAGCCAAGGCCCAATAAGAACATAATCTGGTTATTGCTGTGAAGGACAACAAAAATATTGCTATAAATGCATTAACAAGCAAAGGAGGGCTAAGGAAAATCTCATCCTTTATTGAATGCAGGAGCAAACTTAGTGACAAAGGATAAGGAAGAGGTAGAAGTAGTAGTAGTAGTAAAGAAGGCCATCTTTGCCTCAGTGTTTAATAGTAAGACCAGTGGTACCCAGACTCCTGAGCTGGAAGACAGGGAGGAGGAGCAGAAGTCCCAATAATCCAAGAGAAAATGGCTGGTGACATCACTTAGATACAAATGGGTCTATGGGGCTGGCTGGGATCCACCTGGGACTACTAAAGGAGGCAGTGGAAGTGCTCACTGAGCCACTTTCCACCATTTACCAGCAGTCCTGGCCAACTGGGCAGGCACCAGGGGACTGGAGGTGAGTGAATGTGATGCCCATGCACAAGAAGGGCTGGAAGAAAGACCTAGAGAGCCACAGGCCTGTCAGTCTGACCTTGGTGCTGGGGAAGGTCATGGAGCAGCTCATCAGGATGTGCACATTCAGGACAACCAGGGGTCAGGCCCAGCCAGCACAGGTTTGGGAAAGATGGGTGCTGCTTGACCAACATGATTTCCTTCAGTGACCAGGTGACCTGCTTAGTGGATGAGGGAAAAGTTGTGGATGTGTCTCTCTGTACTTCAGTAAAGCCTTTGACTTCATTTCCCACAGCATCCTCCAGGAGAAACTGGCTGCCCATGGCTTGAATGAGTGAGTGCTGTTTGCTGGCTGATGGCCCTGGGAGTGGTGAATGGAGTCACATCCAGCTGTCAACACTGGGCCCACAGTGTTGATATCTTTATCAATGCTCTGGATGAGGAGATCAAGGGCACCTTCTGCCAATTTGCCAACAACACCAAGTTGATCTGCTTGAGGGCAGAAAGGCACTGTAGAGGAATCTGAACAAGCTGGATCAATGAGTCAGTTCTATGAGGCTCAACAACACAAAGTGCCAGCTCCTGCACTTGGGTCACAACAACCCCAGGAAACAGTCCAGGCTTGGGCAATAGGGTCTGGAAAGCTGCCTTGGGGAAAAAGGCATGGGGTACTGGTCAACAGTGTATGCCCAGGTGGCCAAGAAAAAGACATGGGGTGCTGAACATGAGCCAGGGTATGCCCAGGGGGCTGAGAAGGCCAGTGGCAACCTGGCCTGTGTCAGCAATGGTGTGGCCAGCAGGAGCAGGGCAGTGATTGTCCCATTGGTGAGGCCACACAAGTCCTTTGTTCAGTTCTGAACCCCTCATGACAAGGACATTGAGGTGCCGGAGCATGTCCAGAAAAGGACAACAGAGCTGGTGAAGAGTCTGGAGAGTTAGTCTTATGAGGACCAGAGGGAGCTGTTTAGCCTTGAGAAAGGGAGGGAATAGAGCTGTTGAAAGAACTGGAGCTCAAGTCTGATGAGGAGCAGCTGGAGGTGAGGCTCAGGGAGACCTAATCACTCTCTATAACTGCCTGAAAGGAGGCTGTAGCCAGGTGGGGGTCAGTCTCTCCTCCCAAGTAACAGGACGAGAGGAACAGACTCCAGCTGTGCTGGGGGAGGTTTAGATATTAGAAAATATTTCTTCACTGAAAGGGTCATCAAGTATTGGAATAGCTGCCCAGGGAGGTGGTGAAGCTGCCAAACCCAGAGGTGTTCAAAAGACATGTGGATGTGGCACCTTGGTTTAGCAGTAGGCTTGGCAGTGCTGGGTTAATGGTTGGACTCAGTGATCTTAGAGGTATTTTCCAACTTAAGGAATTTTATTTTCTAACAATCAGGGTTGCTCCACAGAATGGAGTTGAGATTTCTGTGGTCGTGCTAAATACCTGCACAAGCAAGGAATGTGCTGGAGGTGTGGATGAGGCCCCTCAGAAGAGGTCACTGAAAAAAGCTGCCTCCTCGGCAGGAGCAGAGCAGTGCAAGCAGAAGAGCTGCATAGCAAACAATCACTTCTGAAAACTATGGACACTTTCTATTCTTCTGTTTCAGTCATGTAATCCTGACTCTCTGTCCTGTTTCTGGTTCATTCTGTCTCTTGGGTTTTTTTGCTCTTTGTGTGCTTCATGCCTTCCCTATGGCCTGCCTTGCACCCCTTTGTAAAACAGCTCTTCCTGTTTTCCTGTCCTTTGCACATTCTCACTCCCATGTTCCCAGATTTCTGCTTGGTTTTCTTCTTTTTTCTCTCTCTGTACATCATCTCACACAAGTGGGTTCACAAAGAATGCCAAATATTAAAGGTATCAAGTCATGAGCTAATTTATTCTTTTAGTTCAGTATTTAGAATCCTAGGAGAGCCAAGAATAAAGCCAGAGGATGATCCAAAAAGCCATGTGACAGGGATGGGTAACTAGCTATCACAAGCAGTGATGAGCATCTGGACACACGTGTGGATTTGTCAGTTATTAAGGGCATTTTGTCATGACATAATCTGGAATCATCCTTCCAGCTGCAGCTGGAAAAGACAGTATGTTTATTTAACCCATCTATGATAACAGTTTTTTTATATTTTGTCCTATTAATCTGAGTCTGAGTAGTTCAGAGCTGAATTAAGGGTATCATTATGAGATAGTATAAAACACTCCTGGGATTTATTTCTTGATAATGGACTTCCTCAGCCAGGAAAGAGCACCATTTCAGGGACCCTCACATAAATCTGACAGAGCTTTCCATTAGATTTGAGGGACTGCTCTTGCAGCACCTTTCCAATGCAGTAGAGCTGACTCCAGAGCAGGATAACATGATTTGCTGCCCATGGAAATCTTCCCATCATTAAGTCACTGACAGCTGGATTCATCTCTCTTATCGCAGCTGATCAAGATTAAATTAAAGATTTCTTACAAGTCCTAAGTTGTCTGACTGATTTAGCTACCAGGGAAGGAGACCAGTGTCCAGGAAAGCACCATCATCCTTGCTGGTGCCCTTGTACCCTCCCCTTTCCAGCTCCTTTCACACCCTGCACTCTCAGCCAGTGTCACAAATCACGAGGTAACACTCACCTGAGGATTGTAAGCTGACAGCTGATCACTCTGCTCCTTTTGTGAGCATAAAATCAATGGTCTCTGTTGAGATGAATATTTACACTTTTAAATGGAAAAAATTAGGAAAAATGTTGGAAATTTTCTAATGCCTAATGCTCATGTGCTGCATGTACAGTTGTGGATTTGTTGTCTGTTTTGATCAACTGGCCACTAATGAAGGTTACCAGCTTAGAAAAGGCCTCCCTTCCTCTGACTGATAGCCCTACTTCAATTTGTTCAAGGACTTTGTTCAAAAGCAGAGAGAATAAGGGATAAGAAGCAGAACTGCAAATAGACTGAGATTTATAAAACATGACATTTTATTATAAGTAATATAATCAACCTACAAAGCAAAGGCAAATATTAAATGAGATAGTCATGCATTTTGTTATCCATGGAAATACTTTTTTAACTGTGTCAGTTTTGATTTGGTCTGCATAAGTTCTGGATGATCACATCCTTGAGAGAGAGAACATATTTCTTCTGCTCATAACCTCCACTTTTCATGTGAGTTATCACACAGTCATATTTTCACCCATTTCCTTTAATGTATTTAGTTACTTTTCTCCCAATACATCAGGGTGATTTTGCTTATTGCTGCAGTTCATTGCTGTTAAGCTGCACACATTGGTTGCCACAATTTTTTTCTTTCAGTTCTGCATTTTAATCAGCATTCCACAGATGTAACATCAGTCCTTCAGCTCACATGAAAACTAAATCCCAAGATACGCTTGCTTTTACAGCCTGTCAATCTCAGACCCAAAATTTACGTTTGAACTTTGCTGATATTCAAGTGAGGCATGGCTCTGTAAGGGTGTGACTATATACACATATAAAAATATCCACAAAGCATTTTTAATTTCATAATCGTAACAGTATAGATGTGTCCTCTAGCCTAATTCCCTGTGTCAAAATACATGTAATTCTACCTTATACCAGTAGTAAGGCTAAAGTTTACATGTTTCTCTTTGCACCAATCTCGCTTCACTCCCACCTTTTAAAAATGATGAATACAGAAAAGAAGAAAATATTAAATACTCAGTCTAGGCAACTTTTGAAGTTAATATTATTGTATTTTACAAAGTCAGGAGCACGTATTTAAATGTGATACTGCTGCAGTGTTGGGTAGAGCACACAGTTCTGTTATCTCACTTTCATTTCACACAGATCTCAAAGTTGCCACAGGGAGAAGGAGGTGTTAGATTCATCCAGTACCAGAATTTGTCTGTCCTGAAGAACAGCAGAGCATAGTTAGCACACATGGATGCCCAGAAGATTTCAAAGAGCTGGTTTGCTTGAGCAGGGATGGAGGATGCTGGGAGCAGATGTGTACTGGGTGCACAGGAGAATTTGGGAAATGAGCTGTTTATTTTTCCTTCAGTTTGTGCTCTGAAATATATTTCTTTATTTTCTCACTTTGGCATATTTAGGCCTTCATTCGACCATCTCTCTCCCAGTATGACAACCCTTGATTTGCTTTCTGCATCCCTTTTTTCCTCTCCTGTGACTCAATTGTCTCTTAAACAGTGTAGCATACTTTATTATCAGGCTGTAATACCCCCTGTTATACATTATCTTGTGATGTCCTCTAGTCTCTGGGGTGAAGGGCAGGTTTCATGCCTGCAGCAGCCCAGGGCACTGCACTGAGGGCTAGTGCATGTTCCCTGTGGCTTTGGGAGCCTGCCCAGGCTGCTGGGTCAGGGCTGTGCAGTGGATTTCCTGCACACACGCAGTCACAGTCTGCACTGATATCTCTTGGACAGCCCAAAATTAATATTCTGGTCATTTTGTCCCTTGATTGAGGCATTCAGACCCACTCCACCAGGCTCCTTTCATTTAATCCTTGTAAAATCTTTTTTCATCATTTGCATTAGAAATCACAAGTTCGTCTCATTTTGGAGTGGAGGGGGGTGGTTTGCAGTGTCTTTGCATTTATTTAAAAAATACATTTTGGATGGTCTCTGAGCTTACTTGTTTACTAGCTGAGGAGTTGTTGCTAATGCCATAATTTCCTTGATTCCTGTGCTTTTAAAATTATAGTATTTCCTATTCCTTTGATGTCTGTATTTCTAACCATGGATCTTATCCCAAGGATCACTTTACTTGTGATAACTTTACTTACCTCTTACACTTGTCCTGCTTTGACCATTAATGGTCTGTAGTACAGATAAGGTATTCAGGGCCCAGAATCCTGTTCCTATAAATGTCTCAGGTTAAAAAAATACCACATCCTAGTGCAATAGCCCCAACAGTGTCCCATTAAGCCACTGTTTCCTGTGCCAACTGGAAGAATTTCACAGAATACTAGTGCACCTGTAGTTACAGGCATTGCAACTCTTAAATACATTGTTAGTTTAAGGGCGCAGATTGCCCCATTCACATAAAGAGAACGTTGTTTCAGCCCTAATAGTCCTTCACCACTTTTATATATGGACAACAGATTGTTTACAACTCTGTTTATTGTCATTTAGAACGTCTGAATTGACACTGTGAAAGTTGTTCTTTCAAATTAATGTTTCTATTGGGCTCCTGCTGTCTTAAATGGTGCAGAAAATATGTTTTTCAAAATAGAAATTAGTTTATTTACCAGAAATAGGTTTTACTTACTATTCATAATTTAGAATATGTTTCTCTGGACTTATATAAGTCACACCACTAAAATTAATACTCTCTTAAATGATCTTTTAAGCATTATCTGATTTTTAATATGTCCTTTTTAATCATGAACAGACAAGTGCAATTACTATTCACTTCCTGATTTTCTCCTCATAACTACTACTTAATCTGCATTAAGCCACTCCAAATGGGAGTCCTTCATCAAGCTAAGGAACAATGTCTTTTGTTACTGAAAATCATAATGATGAAATTCTGAATAGCACATGCTTTGCTGTATGATCAGTTATAAAATGTGACACATTTTTTAGATACAGAACAGGAAGTTCAGGTGAGGCCAAAGGTCCCTTCAGACCCAAAATAGTTTATAACCAGGCAAAGTGTCTTTTCTCACATTCCTTGCACAGGGACCATTCCCACCTACTTCCCTGTGTTTCCTGAGCCTGGCTCAGCTTAAAAAACAAAGCATCTGCCCACATTTGTGGGGAGACACTCATCTTTCTCTCTCTGCCATGTGGACTAATGGGTACTGTAAGGAATACACTCACTCCCTGTATGATGTAGTGTAGCATGTATGTTTCTTGTTTACCTATGAGAGGGAGGAAACACAACATCTTCCATGGCGAGTTTCATCTCACTACAAATCTAGATGTGTGCAGGTTCCTTGATCTGAGGTGGGTTCCTCACCTTCCTTTGCAATCAGTGGAGAAGGAGGAATCTCTAGGACATGAGTCATTGCATCTCAACACAGACACCTGAAGTAACTTGGACTAATTTCACTCTGTTATCTCTCTCTCTACTGCCTAGCAGCAGTCAGACTTTTCATCAATTCAGTTGGGGAACCCCATCCATCCCATTCTTTCTGGTAAAAAATGAACCAAGAAATTTTGAATCAACAGCTGCCCAGTCTTGAATGGAGAAAGGCAGTCACTGCCTCTCTTTAATGTGAGAAACAGATTTTGTTAACATCTTGGTATTGGGTACATTTTGACTTCCCAGAAACTGCATGTCTTACCTATCATGCAGTGTTTGCAAGTGATCCTGTCCCAGAGGTGGCTAAGACTGTTCAGACCTCACATCCCTGGAACCTTGGGCGTTTCTCAGAAGCCCTTCTGTGTCACTGTGGCTCTGGAGCCCCCAGACATCACTGCCAAAATGTGCCATATTTTCCATGTTATGCTGAAAAAGTCCAGCCAGTACTGTGTCCATCTCCTGTTCTGAAATTTGTTTATCGAGGATAACTTTGTGTTGGGTTTTTTCCTGAGTACCATCCCCCTTTCCTGACAAAACCAGTACAGTCAAAGACCTGGAAAAAAAAGAGACTCCAGATTTTTAATGCAAATGTCTAATTTGGAATTGAAGTGGAAGAGAATGCTTAAGTGGACTTCCCTCCCCCACCACCCCTTTCCCTTAAATTTTTCCAAGCCAAATATTCAGGTATTTGTCTTGCTATTTTGATGGAGAAAAGTTGATGTGAAAATTTATGTCATCTGGTCAGTTTTTAAAGTTCAAGTAAAGATGTATTTCACAGGAGAGGGACCAGAACAGAAAGAAGCTCAGTGAGCATCAATGCCACTGTGAGCTAATTGAGACTATAAATGAGCAGTGCTGTTTTTTCTGGAATATTCACTTTAGTGAATCTGTTTCAACAGGTAGGTCAGGAACAGGGGTCATCCAAGACTGGCTCATTAAAATCACGGTGGTGGAAATTCGAGGTAAGGACAAACTGTGGAGGCTGAGCCTCTTATTTTTAGACAGGCAATGGAGGAGCATTTGTTTGACTGCTTTTACAGGCCAATCCCAGTGTAGGCATTAACACCATTGGTAATTACATGAAAATGTTTTTCCTAGGCACCTTCTCTTTTTTAGTACATGTTTAGTAGCTCTTTATTGTCATATTTTTTCTGAATTTTATCTCCATATTTTACCTCCTGCAGGCTATTGAAACTACACACTGGAGGCAGAACTATTTGCTTCTTTCCATGATGCTTATTTTATGTGAGATCTGTTAATGACTCATATTTTTTTTATACCCAGCAAATGAGTGGGGATCCAGTATGCAAAGAGGGATCTGAGACACAGCTATTAGAGTTAAAAACATGCATTAATTTTGAGTAACCAGTTAGAGATACTTTCAACTTTATTTTTTCAAAGCCTTGTATAGCAAATTCTAACTCAAGCAACAAATCTGAGTGTTCCGTGCTTTGATAGACCTGATCCCAGAGTTTCATATCATGTATCACAGAAAATGAGGAACATTTTGACTATATGTGAAAAGCTCACCATATGCCTTGAATGCCCTTGCAGAGGAACACGGTGGCAGAGGCAATAATTGTAGCTGATCCTCCACAGCTGATCCTCCACTTGGCCATCCTTTTTTCCTCCAAGAGGTGCCTGCAACTCCTCCAACCATCTTTAATATATGGTGCTGAGATCTTACAAGGAGCCATCTTCTCGACTGCATGTCTGATATTTATCCTTTTAAAAGTTTAATTCTGTGTTTTGACTGAGGAGGTGACATTTAGCCAAAGTGCTAAGTAATCATATAATTGAAGACTTCAAAATAGAGTGCTCAAGAGAGATGTAATGCCACTACATTGACAAGCTGATCTCTACCATTGCTTTGTTCTGAAGCACTTTCCATTTTTCCATTCCCTTTGTTCACAGGGTATTATTATGTCCTAGGTTAAAAATGTAAGATGTGCCCAAGGTATGTATTCTATCACCATCTTCATGAGGTGTTGGAACCAGGTGGGGCAGTGTTTCCCTTATCTTCTGCTAATGGCCCATCAATGCCTTGCCCTATGACTCATAGATAACTCCCTCTGGGAGCTGTCTCTGTTCAATGGGCCATCAAGNCACATGTTCCCATCATGGCTGTGTGCTGGGGTTGGATCAGCTGCAGGCACCTCAGCTGCAGCTGCTGAACTGACTCCTGCCCTGTGTCACCACAGCCTGACTGGGACTGGGACAGCCAGGCCAACATCCCACACCTGCTTGTTTGAAGCACAAGATGGGTGCAGCTGAGGTCTTCAGCCCTGTCTTATGCTGGGGGGGAGTCTGACTCAGTCTCCTCACACAGTCACCATTTCTTTCTGACCTTAGTCTTCCCTACCCCCCCTTTCAGCCTCAGTGTACCCACACTGATGTTTCCCATCCCTGACTCTGCCCAGGCTGATCTGGGACCTGTAGGGGGATGAATGCCTCTGCTGCTGCACAGAGAAGGAGACACAGAGACTGGGACAACTGGCTGCACAGAGTAGCTGTTACAGAGTGAATATTCAAAGGAAAAGAGACCATTAAAACACAGTTCCCAAGACCCTGAGCCATAGGGCCTGGATTATAGCTGAATAATCAAATTGCATCATAGTGCTTCTCTTAATACTGAATAATAGCTTCTTTTTACGTTTTTTGGGGGTTTTTTCCCTTGTTGTTTTCTTCCTTCTCAGAAGTGGCTAATCTACTTTGCCTGAAACCTCTGAAAAATATTCAGCTTAGGGTGGGCACATTGCACTGACATTTACAGCCTGAAGCATTCATGTCTGACAAAGCAACTGAAAACAGGGTATTGTAATAGGAAACCAAATAGGAATACCAAACTTAATAATAATAAGCTCTATCACCTCTGCCTATTGTAATGAATGATCCAGAGAAGGTAATTCAAAGGACTCTCTTTGCCCTTTCTCAGAAGATGAACAAGGCAACATTAGATGAAATGGGAAGGCTAAAGGGAAATACTTCTCACAGAGCATGCAGCACCTGAAATTCACTGTCAGATGATAATGCTGAGAACAAGAGAGCAGTGATTCACAGAACAGTTGGTTCCACATAAGAACACCTGCAATTTTTTGATAAGACACACTTATAGACCACATTTATAGAGGACATTTTTCTTTATGCTTGAGGACATATGGCACGTGCTACCTGCCTGAAGAACTTTTCCTAGCAGATTATCTGGCCACTGGGATTATCAGATCTGCTTCTCCAAAGTATTCAGTACTGCAGCTGAATATATTTCAATTATGAAGAATTCAAATATACCAGTTCATTCATGCAGACCTAAACAGTCCACTCAGCCAGTGATAGCTGGGTGGTGGGGTGGTGTTTCAGGTTTTTTTCAACTTAGGAGCAATTTAAAGGGAGATGAGTTGCTCTGTTCATATGATGAAACATGGATCCTCTTGTGAATTAAATAATTGTGGTTTTAACAGCAACATTCAGTGTTCCCAGAACAGACTGAAAACACAACTATTTATTTAAAATATAACCTCTTTCCTTGATCAGTATCTTACCAATGCTTTTAAATTTTAACATATGTCCTATTCAGCAGACATTGCATGATATAATATATTTCAAAGGAAGAAAAGTCAAAAACACCTTTCATAGCAAATGTCTAAAGACAGCACACACTTTAATTGCCAACTTGCCACCCGGTATTTGCTGTCATTTATCCAACATACTACTTACTGAATGTTGTCATCCCTAGGATAGATGACTAGTAATGAAACAAAGAATTATTTCCCTTAGAAGCTGCTCACCCTGCCTAGTCTGATATCATGGAAATGTACAGGCATTTTGTTTAGAACTTATTCTTGAGATACATCTCATTGTGTTCATGCAATTATGGGCCTTGTGTAGGCAACTTCATTTCCTCTGAACCACAACAGCTTATCACACAGGTGATAAGCCTGATAATTCACATAGGTGTGAATTCACTATAAAATCACTCACCATTGTCAAATTGTAACATATATATTTTTGCACCTAGGTTTTTTTTTTTTAATTTGGTAGATCATTAATTGCAGCTAAAAGTGTCTACAGTTTGTCTTATTCTAGAAAAGGAAGTTATTCTGTGAGTTAGTTTAAATTAGTTTTGTCTCAGCAGCTCCAGCTGGGATGGAAGTAATCTGAATAATGAGTTTGTCTCACTAGAATATCTCAGTGTTCTCGTGGGCTTCAAAAATAATACTTGTATATAATTCAAGTTATATATAAATCATAAATATCACCAAATTATCTATTGTTGTCAGATTTAATTTTTTTTTAAAAAATCACAAATAAACCAAACCCAAAAAACACAAGCAAAAGAGAAAGAAGAAATATCTACATATCTGGGGTTATTTATTTAGTTTTAGATTTATCAAACTTTTATGTGTGATATTGGTCAGAAACTGATAGAATCATAAACCATCCTGAGCCAGACGGGACTCACATGAATCACCAGAGTCCAGCTCCTGGCCCTGCACAGGACAGGCCCAGGAATCACATCATGTGCCCGAGTGTTGTCCAAGCCCTTTGTGAACTCTGGGCTGTGCATTTCCACTCCAGCACCTGTTTCAGTGCCCAGCCACTCTCTGGATGAAGAGCCTTTTCCTAATGTCCAACCTAGATCTCTCCTGACACAGGTCCCTGCTTTTTACCTGGGCCCAAAACAGAACAGATCGTGTGTCTGTCATAGCCTCTGCTTCCCCATGTGCTGGGGCAGTGGGCTCCTGAGTGTAGTGGAAAACTCTCCTTCTCTGAGCCAGAAATTGCCTGTGCTGCTCCTGGTTTTGACAAGATCTGCAAACAGGATGTAGCAAGCAGAACCAGTGAGAGCCATGCCTGTGTGTCTGCTGCAATCTGGAAATGAAGTCAACGCTGAAACTGTAAAAAAATGTTGAAACCCCCACAATTAATAACTTAAAGGCACTCAGGGGAAAAAAAGAACTTCTTCAATTTACAGGGCCTTTACAGGACGCTTTGTTTTAATGTTAGAAACTACTGTTCCAAAAGAGCAAATAACTTGCCTTATCCATTTTTTCAGTGGGGTTTTCTTTGGGGTTTTATTTGGTTTGGGTTTTTGTTTCGTTTTTTTTTCTGCACTGAATAATCAGTGTAGTAATTCAAGTGACTGAAGCAACGCTGAGTAAGTCCAGCAAGGATGCTGAGACCACAAAGATCTACTGGGCTACATAAGCACAAGCAATATGGGTACCACTTCACTGCTGAGAGAAAAGTCTGTGAAAAGCAGCTGTAAAGGCAGATAAAGTGGGAAAGGACTGAGACGTCCTGGTATTCTGCTATTTCATGTTACCTGGTCTCACCCTCAAGTCTAAATTATTTGGTATTTTCCTTAATTGGCAGTAAGGTCAATTGAATTTTAAAATTGTAATTATATTGACATTTAATTACTCATTCTAAGGAGATGATACAAAATATCTGGAGGAAAAATGATCCAGAATTAACTGACAATACTAACACTGGCAAAAAAAAAAAAAAAA
>VYXD01007795.1:45600-72969 GCA_013397195.1 Hylia prasina
TTTTCCTGATATTTGAAAGGAGAAAGAAGTCATCAATATTTTGATCAGGCAACAGCACTGAGCTGGAGATTTCATATATACATATACGTACATATATATATGCACACATATGTATATATATACACAGCTAGACTATACCTGTGAATATGTGTGCATATATATGAGCGAATCTATATCTGCATGAGTATGTGTGTGTCTATACACATAAAATGTATTAAGTCACTGGGAAACCAGATAGCTAATAAGTGGAAATCCATTTTCTTTAACCTATCATGACCAGCAGTCCAGGATAATTATCTGACACTAAAGTGAGATCAATGAGAAAAGAGAAGTGAAAATTTTCCTCTTCAGTTGCACAAAAATATGCAGAATGATGGATATATTTCCTTTTTTTCCTGAGGACGTGGCTGAGAGGTTCTCATCTCTGAATATTTATCTCTATTACTATGGTCTAATCACTGCTATTTCAATTAAGGTAGTCCCCCTCTTTGTGAGGCACACAAAGGAAATCATCAGGGTGAAAAATAACACGCCAAATGTAATTTTTCCATGGATATTACTAACCCAAATTGTTCCAGCATCTTGGGTCATACAGGAACAAGGAGGTGAAGGGAGCAATAAGGCTCATTTTGGCAGCAGGATTGCACAGGCACAGAGGGAACCACGGTGGACCACACATGTAGGACAGAGAGTTAAGATGTATAGAACTGAACCAAATGGGTTAAAATGACTTTGCAAGCTCTGAGAGCAGCTGGGAAGCTGAGGGAGGGAGGTGGCAAAGCAGGCAGCAGGTGACAAACACCTTGTCCCTGCCAAGGACTGGTAACTCCTGAGCCCTTTCTCACCCCCAGCCACCTTGGCTTTCAGCTATTCAGGATTGCTCTGGTACTTCCAGTGTGATTCTAAGATACGTGCAATGAAAATAATTATTGTGCTTGCTTTTGTCCACCATATTCTGTCTGCTAAGCAAACATCGGGATATATCAGTTTACAACACCTGAGCATCATTAATCAGTCGTGTTGTTTGTGATTCAGAGCAATCCAATTGAAAAAAGTTTGGAACACAGTTTGCAAAAGCTCTGACATCTTCACAGAAAGGGACCTTAAAAAGCAGAAATACTGCCCAGGGCAGATATCACTTGCTAATATAGATGATTTATTGTGCTGTAAAAAATGAAAAAAAAATCTTTTATGGAAGCATCAAGGAAGACTATGAAAAAACTATGCTGTTGCTGTTTTACACCACAAACGACACAGACTTCGAGATTCAGAAGGCTACAAAATGACTCTTTATTTTGGGATGTGTCTCCTTTATATACTATTTTACACAGTCCTATTTGATTGGTGAAACAAAGGCAAACCTTTTCAATCACATTGGTCAAACCAGAGGGACATCAAGAAGTCCCTCCTATCAGAAGGAATAAATAACATAGGTACAGTTACAAAAACATTCCTCATGTTCACAAAGCTTCCCTGGGAAAGAATTTCAGAAGAAACCAAAACATCAGGCCTGGAACCAGGACTACACTATGCCACTGTGTCACTTCTGAGGAATCTGTGCCTTACAAGATGTCTTGTTGCTACTTCTGATTTTGTGTGACTTGCAGCCAACCCACTCCTGTTCAGTCAGCAATGCTTTCGTTCATCACATCAGCTGGGACCACCCAGCACAAAATCACTCATGTCAGTGAAACTACACCAATCTGCATCCACCATCTGGCCTAAGGCAGTTACCATGTCTCTAATGTCAATAGTTACAATTTTATTTCTGTTGGCTTTACACATCTGTGACATACCAGCTGCTAGACACCACAGCATGTTTTATTTCTGATTCTTACTTCATATGGAGAAGTGCCTGGGTATTTTGGTACAGTTGCACATGCTTTGGAAGTGCCAAATGGCCCAGTCTCACACAGTTAGCACTGCTCTAGCAGCCTGTCTAGAAGTATCATCTTAGATCATAGCTATGGAGGTTTGCTTTGGTTTTGTTTACTGTATGCTACAAGTAACCTGGATTTGAACTGTTCTCCATAAGCATAAGCTTTGGACATGACTGCGTGGCCATATGGAGTCTGTTGTCTTCTGCAAGGTGGAACTCAGCTTCAGCAGAGAGCTCCCCCCCCACCACCATCATTTTCCTCAGCCTAATTCCCAGACCAGGACATCACACAAGATTCTCTCTCTGCCCAACTAATACTGACATGCAATTTTTATGGCCGACGAGAAACATGAGAACATGTTTTATCACCATGTTTTATAATGAAAATGAAAATGAAAATATGCTTAAAAGTTATCTGTGTCACTTGACGGCGACAGCATTTTTCTTACTGCCCAGGAAATGTCTATGACTCAGGACCACTTGCATCTGGAGTATTCTTGTACCTGTCTACACCAAGGAAAGAGAAGACCAGGGAACAATCTCTGCAACTGAGGCCAACTGGCCCAGAGATCTGAGATGTTAAAAGCACCTGAAGTGATGTTGGGGCCATGTGAGAGCTTGTCAGACTCTGTTTATTACACCAAACTAAAAGTGTGTGTTGCATTCTCTGGGGTGGGGTGAAAATACAGATGAATGGTTGATGGTTTAGCTAAGGAAAAGCTGTTACAGTGCAGGAGATCCCTACATGAATACTATCCCATCCTCTCATCCAAGTTAACCCATCTTTGGGACATAAGAATGTCTTTGTTATTTCAGTTCTTTGCTGTAATTTCCATAATGAGCTGACATCTTTGAATTTGTAGGTATATTAGCTTCTTTCTGCCTATTTTAGTGCTTCACTGCAATTTAAAGAATGTGATAAAACAGATAATTCAGTCCCCTCTACAAAAGGCTACAAATCAGCTGTGTACAACTGTCCTAGTGTCAGCAAATCCACAAGAGGATGTGAATAATAACAGAAATTTATTAATAATGAGAGAAATAAGGGAAATAACTTCATTAAGTTAATTTCTCTGGAAACAGTTATTGCTTGAAGCACTATAACAAAAGATATTTTGTTTATACCACAATTTAAAGAAATTGTTTAATGATTCCCATGAGCATTCTCTGACTTTAAAATAAACACATTATGTCTTACCCTGTGCTCAGAGAGTTAATGGTAAAACAAAGTCGTTCAGCTTGGCTCTCACTGACATTAAAAGCATTTTGTACTGCTCTGCCAGTTTCAAGTAGTCAGACTTCTGCCAGGCTTAAGAATTAGGAATTGTACTTTTGCACATTTGGAAGAAGTCCAAAATGTATCTCAATACCAAGTACATTTTAAGCCACTTAAGGCGACTTTACATGATGAGAACAGTGGCAAGGCTCAGGAAAGCAAATGACTGTGAGGTACAACAGCTCCACAGATGCACCCTCTGGCCCCAAAGTTGGAGGACAATTGTGACATTCCAGTTATTTAGCTATTTTCCAAGATCAGAGGTCCCTTGGGCACCAGTACCAGTGGGACAGACTCAGGTATGGTGTTTGTGACTGCTCCAGAGAACGAAGAATAATATTTTTGTTACACACTGTATTAGCTGCAATAAAAAAAGACTGTGTATTTGGAACACAACTGGTTTCCAGATTTGTGGGGAGTTTATTGCAAATTAAAACAGTACCAGGTTGCTTTCAAGAAACTCAGTCCTGTTCACCCCATTTGGCAAATTGTTAGAAGGTCCCAATGAAAACCACGAGTTAATAACATGCTACAAACTATTCTATTAATACGTTTATGAATATATAATGAATACTATGAAATCAAAACACCTAAACAGATCTAGTAAATAAGAAGCCTTTAAAACACTATAGAATATTAGAATGATCCTGCAAAATCAGTATCTTTCCCCAGACTGATAATTTGTCTATATTATGATTGAATGAGTAAGAAATCTCATAATCACAAACCCCACTTTTTCCTTTTAGCTTCTTTGAGACAGAGCAGAGCCAATTGCTCAGAAATGTTTCTCCTGAGCTGTGTTCAAGTGACAGTGATTTACATTTGAAGTGTGTCTTACACTTCAAAAAATATACATGAATTTAAAACTAAGTTTAAGTGGTCATATCATCTGATTTAGTATTTTTTTCATTATAGCACCTTTCTTTGCTCAGATGCAGAACAAGTTAGTTGCAGAGTAGCTAACTTTTGCATACATGGATTGAAATCCAAAAATGCCTGCATGCTCATAAATGTCAGGCTCCTGTTTATTTACATTTCCACCTCCTCAAGCTAAATTCCTGCATGTCTCACTGTGCAATATGAAGAATTGCTCTTCTGCAAAGGGAAGCAGGTTTTAATAACCTGTAATAACCTGCCCAGGCTCCACATTCTTGCATCCCAAAAAAAAAAAAAAAAAAAAGCCAAAAACAACCCACAAAAAATCCCCCACAACCTGACACTACACCAAAGGCAATACAGAATTCCCTGATCAGTGCAAAAGCATGTAAAGCTTATGTTGCTTCAGCGTAAGACTTACAAAGCTTAATCCAGTTTTATTGTATTCTAGACACTAACAGAAAAGCTTTGACTAAAAGAGTATTTTTTGTAAGAGTGAAAAAAAAATCTGTTATATTTTCTATGTTATTTTGAGCAATTTCTTCTAAATTTTAATCCTGCTTTAATTCCTGTGAGAATTTACAGTACCAATGGGAGCAGGTTGCCCTTTGGAGAGCAGACAGACCCTTACTCTTTATTACCTCTCCTGCTACATCAATCTGTTGCTCAGGCTAACAGATACTAATGAGAGAGAAAAAATTATTCCCAGCATAACATGGACCTTTAGTCTGCTCTTGGAGGTGACTTGGTACATCCAGGAGAGCTTAATTGGTGACATATATCTGTCTCAAATATATATAAGCAGTGACATATTTACAGAAGTCTGAAGAGACAACCTAGCAAAAGGCTGACTGTTTATCCATCTATTGTCAGTAAAATGGCTTTTAACATTTCTCTCAAGACATACAAACACCAAATTTGGGTGTGAAGGGGATTTGCAGATTCAGTTGTGTGGATTGACTTCTGTAGCCTCTGACTCTGTAGATTAAGAGGATTTCACTGGCTCCATGTTGAGCCTTAAGGAATTTCAAAATCAATCACCTGTCATCCCTGTTGATACTTCTTTCAAGTTTCATGCTAAGGCAGTAACAAATAATAGTTACCTCTAAGGGGCATCCTTCACTAATATTCATGAACCACCTTAAGGATGGCCTCTTCATAAGTGAGCCTGAAATGAGGATTATTCAACAGACAGAAACAAATGAAGCATGTCTGACACATCCTGAGTACCAAGGGTTCTGAGTAAAAAGCAAAAATGTTATTAATGGCAAAGTCCATTAACACTTAACCAAAACAAAGTGACTATTAAATAGTAAGATTTATCCTTCCTTTGAAAGTGATTGCTCTTAGAGGACCGATGTTACAGCAGGTACAAACATTGCAAAAAGATTTCACACTGCCAAGTAATTAAAATATAAACCCCCTTGCTGAAGGAAGAAGGTGTATCATAAAAAAGCCCGAAGTGATGTTTTGCTAAAGTGGTGAAGTCTAGAACAAAAACAAAGGAAAAGCAGAGCCAGCTGATCTCTGTTGTGAGATTTAGCTGTTTAGAGCCTTACTCTGTCTAATCACACTATCTTCACTCAACAATATGACTACAGTAAATGGCTGGCACTTCAAAACCTGTTCAATCATCAAGAGTCAAGACAAAGAGTGTTTCTGGGGGCGACATTACAGTTTGCTGGCAATTTTCCATAGGAAAAGAAAGGGCAGAAAAGTAGCATGAATAACTTTGATGAGAAATAGTGCAGACAAAATTTCTGTGTACTTCAGTGCTTCTAAGTTCATTCTTCCATATGCCCTTACATGTCACACAGGCACCTGTGTATTCCACTGACAGAAGTTGGTGCAATAAAAGTTTCCACACAAGTACAGTCAGGCCCACTCTGCACTGAAAAGATTGCCCAGAGGACAGTAATGGCTTTTTGAACTATTTTTCACATTGCACATTGTCCACCAGCAACCTTCACTCGCACCTTTTTCAGCTCCAGTTTTTTACACAAAAATATTCAGAACATCAAACAAAAAAACTGCACCTGCTTCTGACTTGTACTGAAATTTGATTTCCATATTTAGTCGCCTTCATCTGAGAATGCAAAAGAAATTAAGAAAATCAATTGAATGCATATCATCGGTTAGACTTAGTGGTGTTGAGTAGTTTGGGAGGATCTAATTAATTTTACATGGGATTTTGAGGTGCTATGAGGCATGTGTGCTTGCAGACCTTGATCTGCCATTGCAGCATGCAAGGTTCTTTCTAAAAACCTTTGTCGTAAGCTTCCCATTCTCAACATCTGATGCAATCACTGAGTTATATATCCAAGAGATCTTGGTCTCCAACTATCTTCCCCCAATTTTAATACAAAACAGTCAAGTCATTCTATCAAGACTGTCTGCATCATAGCAGAATCATATTTCTAAATAACAGTAAATTTTAATCATCAAGGGCCTACTTCTATTTATTTGCTGACTGAATCATTAAAAATCAAACTGGTAGTAAAATTACTCCTGTTGAGAAGCCTTTAGCGAATCATTCAATTTTCTATAAACATGTTTAATTTCTGTAAGCAATAGTAAATGATTTCTGTGATTATATTTCAAGAGTTTCTTCTTTCATTTTTCTGCCTCCCAGAGCTGTTGATTGAAATCTGGAGGCAGATGAATAATAACTAGCTCACTCCAAGTGTCTGAAATGCAATATGGGCTCCATGGTGATTCATTAAATTAGGTAAGAATACATGGAGGTTTTCCCAAATTGCAGGAAGCTGTCCTAGTTACTATAAATGATAAATATTGTTATGAAAATAAATGGAAACTATATCATCACTTTTATTCCTCAGGATGTTCACAAATCACTCACAGTAATGAGTCAAGATTAAATACTTCAACAGTCTAGCAGATTCAGAGTGTCTAAACTTTATGTATGAAATACCCATATTTCTTGTCTGCTGCCGGAGCCTTTGTCTAGGATGGGATTTCAGGCCTCATTAAATGGCCCTTGCCCAACAAAAGTTTGGATAAAAGTGGTGTTATTGCCATTTGAGAAAAACTGGTGCAATTTGCTTCTTCTGAAAAATTGTGCTTCTTAGAGATACGGACTTAGAATCCCTGTTGACACTGGGGCTCACTGCTGGTGGCCATAACTTTAGAAATAGACATGATTTATAGGACAAGCATGGGAAAGAAAAGTGACAGCTCGGTAGGGATGCTGGCTCTGTGGCACCTCACAGATTTCCCACATGGCACCCATTCAGAGCAAGCCCCACAGGAAACACTTTCCTCACTTCATTTTCTACCTCTGTTTCTACCTGCTCCATAGGCATGAGATGTACTTTCCTCTCAAATCATCCAGCCAAAAGCTCACTCATGCCCAGCTCGTTGTGATGCCTCCCGACCTGTCCCCTGCCTGGCTGGAGGGTGCCTTAGTAACAGTAAAATGACAGAGTAAACTTATGTAAGCAGAAATTTGTCCTTTGCTCTTTTTTTTCCTGCGTAAGAGAGAGCTGTAAAATTAACATCACTGCTTTTAGCAAGGCAGATTACACCTCTGACTGCAGTCACTGCATCATTAAAGCCTGTGTGGCAAAGGCAGGTGATGGTTCACTGTAAACAAAACAGGACTTTTCCCCTCTTCTGCATCTGCAGCCTCTGAACAGGAACAGTCTGTAACAACGTCTGTGTGAGGCCGCAGTGAATCAGGAGGGCTGGGAACAGTGTCAAAGCAGTGCCCACGGCTGGCAGAGAGCAAAGGAAAGGAAAGTTTCCCTCTCTAAGGACTGAAAAGGAGCACTAGAAGGGGTTGCCATAGAAAGGGAGGTAAACAAGGATGATTTGCCTACAGTGTGTTCCAATAAGATAAAGGATACACTAAAACCTCTCTAACAGGGAATGAAAGAACTGTCAGGGGTTTAAACGTTCAAATAAACACTTTTTACAGTTTTGGTCACAGGGAATTTTCTGTGACTGGAGAGAGTAAACAGTGACTCTCATGAAGATGCTTTCTAAGCTGAGGCTCATGAGACATTTAAAATACACAGTTTTTTTTCTTTTTTTTTACTATTCTTCTGAGCCTGAGGGGAAACACATAATGTCAAATCTTTAAGTGCAAAAGTGAAAAGCACCTGCACAAAACTTCCAGAAAGCATGGATAGGGTGACTCATATGGAAATAGACAGTGGTTTTAAATGTTTCCAGCTTTACTGTAACTAGGCAAGTAATTTTTAATTTTGAAGAAGAGCAACTGAAGATTTTAAGAAAACTTTCAGCAAAGCTCCTCAACTGCAACTGCCAGAGGCTTGAGGCAAAATCCAGCCCTTCACCTCTGTTACAACTGGCCCCAGAAGGTGGGAGTAAGCCAGGTTCTTGTTAATAGATCCCTTGGTGTGGATTAGAGTGAAATGACACTGAATGTTTGTAAATATATATATGGAGAGTTTATTTTTTGAACAATTTAGTTGCAACTGAAGTTTGCCAACTGAGCCATTCACAGCCTTCATTTCTTATGGAACTAGATTGTGCTTGGAAGCTAACCTCAAGTGGGAAAACAGCTCCAAAGAAAATTGTCTCAGGTTAAGGAAAGGAAAGAACAAATAGGACAATCCATAAGAAAACAATATTATCTTGATCCTAATTGCTCCAAACATACCATCAATCTGCCTTACCCATTACCCAAAAATCATCCAGTGTCTTTCATGAGTGTTTTGTGGACAGTTTGCCACAGTAGTGTGTTGTTGAAGAAAAACATCAGCTCTTTCCAAGAGCAAGGTCATGGATATCTCTTGGTTTAGTTTAGGATAAAGAATTGACTAGAAAATTAAGGAGAGGCTGACTGCTTCAGTAACAGATAATACAGCTATGAGGGGGGTGGTCATGTGAAAGCAAAAAATGGGACTTCCTGGAAGTGTCCAGATAGTTTGGAAGCCAGCTGAGCTTCCAACATCAAGTTATACCTAACTGAACAAAACCTCCTTCAGCAGATCCCTGATTTTGCAGAGATATCAATATTTTTGTCCAAAGCTATGATGTTGATTGACAAAATGAATACATCCTCCAGTGAAAAATTTCAAAAAAGGATAAAATTAAAAAGATTAGATGAAGCAGCAAAAATTCACTCTGTGATAAAGTCTGCACAATCGATGTGGTCAATTCATCTAAGACAGGAAGCATTTAAATAATTGTATAGCAGAAGCCTCCTACTAAGATTATACAGAGCATTCCCTAGAAAACAGCATTACAGCCTGATCAGTTAAAGATGCACAGAAGATGCTGGCCAAGAGAAAAACTGGCACACGTAATTGTTTGTGCTTCAGAAATACTTAAAAGTTTACAGCATTGCAAAGAAACCATAGCTGCAGATGAATTAACTGACTTTTTTGTTCAAAAGCACTGACAGAAAGACAATGAAAGATGACACTTGTAGGGACAATATCAACTGTGAGTTTCTACCTGCTAAGTGAAAGAGTACTTTGTCAGGGTGACTGACTCCATGTGTTTCTGTTATTAAAGAAGCATCATGGAAAAACAATTACGAAAATAAATGATACAGAGAAGCAAACTGTCATCATGGATTTTTCTATCTAAAACAGAGCAATGAAGAAGATCTATCTGACTTTAACTGCACCAAAATTCATCTTCTAACAGGTGGTGTGGTGTAGTGCAGTTTCTAAACTGCACTGCACCTTAGACTTTAGGCAATTCAGCATTCTTGGATGTTCAAAACCAGACATCCCTTAACTTACACCTTCAGTTTATAAAAATTGGACACAAACCTGATCTTTATTTTCAGTAATTAAATAGTTCATTAACTAGATAAAAGAAATTCATCACTGAGAAAAATAGGTATTTCTGTCTGAGGGGAGTTGTCAGCAGGATGGGCCCAGACTCTTCAGTGTTGCCCAACAACAGGACAAGGGGCAACAGTCACACATCGAAGTTCCATCTAAATATGAGGAAAAACTTCTTTACTGTGAGGATGACAGAGCACCGGAAGAGGCTGCGCAGAGAAGTTGTGAAATCTCCTTCTCTGGAGGTACTCAAAATTCACCTGGATGTGATTCTGTGCAACCTGCTCCAGGTGAACCTGCTTTAGCAGAGGATCTGGGCTAGATGATCTCCAGAAGTTCCTTCCAATCCCCTCTATTCTGTGATTTCTGTCATTCTCTAGATAGTTGGGGGAAAATTTGAGCCCTACTCTGTTTTTTAGGCTCCCATGCCTTTTTCTAAAGGCCATATGCTGGAAACTGCTGCTTTCATTGTTCTGGTTATTGGATCAAATAATATTTGCCCAGGTTCTCTTGGATCAAAACATGATTGTTATAGTAACTCTGATGCAACATACAAAGCCAGAACATAATGCAACATCAGTGTTGCAGAGAAGCAGAAGCACTCTAGTGCTCAACTGTTTGTGTCAACACTAGGATGACTAACACAGAAACCCAGGGAAGCTTTGGCAAAATTATGAATTAACTGACATAAAAGAAGTTGCTTAAGATGTTTGGCCATGACATGGCATTAGAAGACATTTTTTGAATGTCCTGTATTGAAGCATGAAACATTCTCTGAAAAAAGAGAAAGAAAATTGAAGGGAAACTATTGGAAGTATCACCTAATAATACAAGAAGGGAATGCACGAAGAGTGAAGAAGATTAAATCAACCAGTGGAAAGGACACACATCAGAAGGAGGGCTAGGAAGATAACAGGACAAACACAGATTTTTTTAAAAAATGAGAGTTGGGATGAAGCATTTGCAGCATATTCTCATTTAATGCATAACATGCATAACACTAGAGAAAAGATGACACAGATTAAAGGTCCCAGTTTGGAAGGGGGAAAAGAAATAGCAATTTTGGGCAAACATCAAGGGTGTAATTGCTCTGTTTATACTGAATGAAAAATGTTCTGCAAAGGAGTCAATTTACATAATGTGGAGACATTTAGTATGATTTATAGCCCTGCCTTAAAGGCAGTGGAGTGAAAAAAATGTTATTAAAATCTCTGCATTTTCTTAGAAGAATAATTAGTGTTGAAAAAGAAACTTGTAACATCACGAGGTTAGAGACTGGGAAGAAACTGCAGGTGGACTCTCAGGGTTGCTGTTCTCTGAGATTTCCTTGGGGTTGCTGTTCCCCGAGGTAATAAGGTTTTCAGGCTTTTCTTGCCCTAAAAGTTCCACGCAGGTGCCAGAGAAGAGAAGCTGAGTTTGATAATTCGTGTTTCTAAAGTTGTTTATTCTTTCATTATCTCTCTGTCCTCTCTCAGCTCTGCAAGGTGTCCCCAGCAGAGCGAGNTGTGGATATTCACTCCCATGGCCAGAGATCAAGAGCAGTGTCCTTCTGGGCTCTGTGTGAGGCTGGCTGACCCCCTTGTACAGATCCCAAACCCCCCTGTCTGGTCTCCAAAACCTTCAGGGCAGCCAGAGGGATGTCCTGGACTCCAACAGTGCATGTGTTATTGCACAGTTAGATGGGGAGCTGCAAGGACATCTTTTCAGGAGGAAACAGGAGGAAAGCACCTTGCAGGCAGCCAGAGTCAGATCCCACAAGACCCTGAAGAGGACAGACTTTTCCCCCAGTGCTCTAATGTGTGGCGATATACTCTCCATCTTAAACAGGAAACTAGCAGCCACCCGCCCTGCTGAATCTCCCCAAGTTGCCTGCCTGCCTGTGCTCTAGCTCATGTGTCACATTTTGCTTGGTAACTTCCACACCAAAACCAATCTGGATGTAAAAAGTGCTTCTTCATTTCATTGTGTTCCTGTTGCCAGCTGGACCTGCTTCTTGAGACTGCCCAGGTGTCAGGTATCAGTACTTACAGGAAAGGTGGATGTGGAAAACACAAAGCCCAGCAAAGGGACAGGGCAGGACCTCTCTTGTGACAGCTGCCCCTCAGTTTTTGCAGCTTAAAACAGTTGCAGAATGACAGCCTCATTCCCTGCAGATATCCCAGCTGGGAAGACAGCTAAATCAGTGAGAGGCACAAGGCCTGAGATTGTATCAGGCTTCAACAGTAAAACAATTTTCTTAAGCCACTTAAATTACACTCAGGGGAGGAGAAGTGCAGATAACTCAGAAGAGCCTCCTTTACACCAGTGTGACAGGGCTGCCCAAAGTTCATGTTAGGAGAAGCCTGACACAGAGGGTCTAGCAGAGCTTTGAGAGAGAGTTCCATGTGGGTGAGTTCCCAGCTCTGAGGACTGTGCTGATCACGTCCTGGGAGCTCAGAGGGTACACATGGCATGAGCAGTTGCTGCTGGGTGCCATTAGCCTGAGCCTAAAGTTACAGCTCAGCTTTGCTGCTGGGATCCAGGGCAGTTTTATTCCCAGGCTACCTCTGGCCTCATTTTGCTCTTGAAAAGAGACTGCTTTTCCCACAAAAATGTTGCCACAGCACTCTGTGCTTGCTCTCCATGCTGATCCCTCTGTCCTTCTGTTCTACAGGTCCTGATGCCAGGCAGAGTTAATTCCTTGTGACTGGCACAGGAATATTCCTGTGAGTTCTCCATAGCCTGTGAAAAGCTCTCCTGAGAAAACTGTTCTGCTACTCACCTTCCAGCTGAGATAGAACTTGTGGCACGCCTGTTTTGTTTTGAATAAAAAGAAGTGATCACATTTTGATTTGCCAATGGATAATATTTAGTGCAGGGTTTTAAAGGCCTTTTTGCTTTGCTCTGCAAGACATTGAGCACTTCCAAATTTTTAACAGCCTGGTGTAGTGGGAGTTGTCCCTGACCATGGCAGGGGGGTTGAAACTCGATGATGCTTTAAGGTCCTTTCCAACCCAAACCATTCTATGATACTATGATTCACTAACCTAAATGATAAATCATAATTCCCCACACGATAAAGGAATCGTCTTGGTCACATTCTGGTGATAATCACTGAGAAATTAATAAAAGCTAGAGCTAAGCATTCTTCTTTTCAAACTCAAATAGTGTTCTACTTCCTGAAAATATGGAGATTGAGTTTCCTCAGCTGAGTGGAAAATAATTTCTACAAAACAAGTACTTATGGAACAAACTTGTTCATGTATTTTTGAGAGGTGTAAAAAATGAATGAGAACATTTTTGTGAAAATTGCCACAGATAACGTTTTACTGTTTATCTTTGGAAAAAAAAACAAACAAACAAAAAACAGAACAACATTAAGCTAAAGACTCTACCTCTGCTAGCCAAGGGTTAGCAGGTTGATAGTGCAAGTAAAATCAATACCAGATAACTGAATTGTCAACTAATCTCAATTCACGCATTCCTAAGGATAAGTGTACTATATGGTCTACTGAGATTTTTATCCTGTTTCATTAATGAAAAAGGAAAGATTCTTTCCAAGATTACCCTGGCTGTTCATTATACAGACTGTCCTTCAAAAAACACTGTTCTGTAAAAGTGTGGAAACAGGAATCTAATACAAATCTAATACAGAAGGTGGTTGGGTAATTCATAAATTGAGCTCCATTCGTAAAGGTATTAGCTTTATAAAGGTAAAAAATGTTTACCCTCTCACACACAGTCTAACTCATTATCCCTGTCTGATACTGTAGTCAAGACATTTGTCTTTAGAGCATTATTTAAACAATTTAAACTCATTAGGAACCACAATAGCATTACTTACAGGGAGCAGCATCTTACATAAAAAGCAGTCTCACCAGTCACCGATGGAATAAGACATTGGCCAAAATCAGTACAGATTGTACAGCAGGGTCCTGGGTGTGTGGTAGCCATAGCAGAAAGAACAGGAAAATGTCATGGTATTATTATGTCAGCATGAAAGGTCTTATTGTTCCAAGTCGAATTCTCTTTATTCCTGAACATGTTCCTGTTACACACTTGCTGTGGGATTTTCAGGCTATTTTAGAGTATTTACGACTCAGTTATGAATCTTCATAAACACAGATCATTGTCAGCATGGGCTCGAGTGAATTCAGCATCTCCAAGGAGAAATATATAATCAATAAGAGGCATACTTCTCATTTCCCATGTCTATTCAAATACTGCCTCACATCAGTCAGATCCATAAACTTCAAAGCCTGCCTCGAGAGACTATGGCTGCACTTGTAAATAGGAGCAGAAGCACTCAACAAGCTGAAAAGGAGTCACTGAAACAGAGGGGATGTACTGGACACAAAGCTTGGCAGACACTCATGATGGAGCATGACAACACAAAAGCCTTGACTGAATGCAGATCATGTTAATGGTTGTTCATTTGTGGGGTTTTTAAGAAGAATGATCTTTGCTTCCAGAGTGGTCAAGAGTCTTATTTATTACTTCACTCTTTCCACTGTATAACAGCACTTCACTACTATTTCTTTCTTTGAATCACAGAATCACAGGATCAATCATGTTGGAAAAGACCTCTGAAATCACTGAGTCCAACCCACAACCCAACACTGCCAACATCTGGATGTGACATTAGTGCCAACTAGACCAGGGCACTAATGTCACATCCAGATTTTCCTTAAAAACCACCAGGACAGTGACTCTACCAACACCCTGGGCAGCCCATTTCAATACCTAATCACCTTTTCCATTAAAAAACTTCTCCTAATGTCCAACCTTAACCTCCCCTGGCAGAGTTTAAGATTATGATGTCCTCTTGTCCTGTCATGGGTTGCCAGGGTGAAGAGGTTAATCCCTGTCTGACCACAACTTCTTTCAGGCAGTTGTAGAGAGTGATAAGGTCAGCCCCTCAGACAATACACTGTGGTGCTCTGAGAGAGCATTTCTGCCAAAGGGACCACACCAAAGCTTGGCAATTGTCTTGTAGGAAATGGGTTAAATTTCAGCTATGGCTCAGTTCATCCTCACTGTCTGATTCTCTCCTCAATGAAAGAAAAGTGAGTTGCCACATGCTTCACAGGGCTTTACTCCAACAGCCATGAATTTCCTGGATGATTACACTGATAAGGAGATGCTTACCTGTCTGAGGCTGGTGTTCCTATAAACTGTTAGTAAATAACAGCAATCCCATGATTAAGCATTTCTCTTCCTTTGTCTGATAAGAATTGCATTTTTCAGAGAAGGTACTCAATTTTCACGACATAAACCATTAGAAAACAGATGTTTACATCTTTTTATTTGCCTTAGGCTGTGATGCCTAAACCTAAGAGGAAAACAAAAACCAAAACTGAAACCAAAACCAAAACCTATGTAAAGGAATAATTACATATCCTGCATCTATCCCCATGCTGCACAGGTGGGGCCCATAGCATTAATCTAAAAATCTGAAATCCTTTCTGCTATTTCTATACATGATGAACTTGGAGAAGATGAGGAGTAGTTTTTTGAATCCTGGAATCTAATACAGAAAAGGTGGTCTTACTTCATCCCTGACAAGCATCTGCAGGGAGTTAGCCATCTTGCCAATTCCTCTTGATTAGGGCCATTTGGGTCAGCTCCAGTGAAAATGTTAATTATTCTATTGAACCAAGTACAGGAAGGAAAAGATGAATGGGTTGGCTGGAGTAATGACCACTGCATTTGGGGAAGGTGCAGAGCCAAAGGCATTACAAGGAATGCTCCAGAGTGGGAAGGAGAGAAGCCAGGGTGAGAAATGTAAGGAGGGCCAGCCGTGGCAGGGGCTCTGTGTGTGCTTTGTGCCCTCATTCTGGGAGTGAAGTGAGAGTCCTGCCCCACTAGAATATGCTCACCTTCCCCATCTTCCCACTTGTTCACTTCTTCAGTGGGCAGTGGATGAACAGCAAAAAATATAGAAGCATCTGAGGTGCCAGTGTGCCCTAATGGCCAAGAAGGCAAATGGAATCCTGGTGTGCATAAGGAAGAGCATTGCCAGCACATCCAGGGAGGTGATCCTGCTCCACTACGCAGCCCTGTGAGGCCACATCTAGGCTGCCATGTCCAGTTCTGGGCTCCTCTGTGGCTGATCTGTGGGCATCAGCCTGGCAGAGGCACAGGGCCAGCCAAGTCTCACCCCTGACAGGCCAGGTCTTGGCTTCAAGCCCTGGGACACGTTTAACTTAGGGAGAGACAGAGATCTCCTCCCAGGTGACTTTGCAGTTATTATGTTAATGAACCCAAGTTCTGCTCCCCTATTGGTTGTCAATGTTCCATATTTGGTCATGCTTCTAGAACCCTCCACACCCAAGCCTATATATTGCCACTCCCCCCTCATTTCTGGTCTTTGGACTTCGCCCCCATACAGTGTACAGCTTTTGTCCTGAGAGTTCTGGGTTTGATTTCTGGGCATCGTCCCTATTTCATTTCTCATTAAAGTGATTTTACTTTTTGGGCACTTCAATGCACCCGCTCCATTTTCTGCGCCACATTTGCCCTGAAATCAGGAACCCAAAAGACGTGTTGCAGCCAACACCCAGCACTGCAACAGAGAACCTGGAGTGGCTTCAGTGGAGGGCAAAAACGATGAATAAGGGATCTGAGCATCTCCTTCATGAGAAAAGTCTGGGGAAACTGTGCCTGCTCAGCCTCAAGGAGAGATGACTAAAAGGGGACATCAACAATGTTAATCAGTAGTTGATGGGAGGGTGCCAGAGGATGGAGCCAGGCGCTTCTCAATGGTGCTGAGCAATAGGACAAGACAACAATAAAAAGCATGAGTCTTTGAACTTCACTAACAAGTTGATAGGTGATTTCTCAGAGTGGAAAACTTTTGCTCATAGCTTTTTGTTGTCACCTAGTTTATCCTCATGAAACACTGAATGAGCACTCTTAATAACCATTCTGAGTGAAACAGCTTGGGCAGTGAGGTGAAGTGCCTCCACCTGCTGTGTTGGCCCAGACAAAAAGAGCACTTGGAATTGCCTTTACACACACAGAGCTTACTGTCAAAAAAAGGTATTTTCATTTATCAGCTCCCTCAGAGAGTTTTCATAATAACATTTTCTAGCTTTTCTGGTTCTTTGGTCCCAAATTAGAGCTATTCAGATGGGAAATGTAGGGTGCTGTCCTATGTACAAATATCTTGATACTTTTTAGTCTTCGATTTAGTTAAAGTTTCTATGTCAGGAAAATGGCTGTGGTTAGACACTGGCCAAGTGTGTTCCCAATGCAGCCTATTGGCATTAATGGAAAACCTTCTATTTGACTACCAAGGTTTGGAAAAGAACCACAAAATCTGTACTGAGTTTTTTCAGATGTGGCTGAAAGTTACACAGCTGTGTTGGGTTGAGTCTGACTCAAAATTGTTTTAGATACTGTCGAGGACATGGTTTCATTTTACCTTCATCATATTTAACACACTTGAAATGGTCCATTTGCACTGTGCATTACAGAGAGCAGCCTGAACTGTTACTGCTGTTAAATGTCTTATCAGTAATACTGGGTTTTTTTCATCTACGGGATAGAATGGTTTTCAAATTTGGATGGCAAAGCATTTAATTATTTCTACTCTTTCTTGCCCAGCGTTTTAGATATTAATATGATATCTGTGTTTTGGCACACCTGAAAGAGCACATAGGATTAGGCACAAAAGTTTAATCTCACAGAAGACGGGTGAACAGTCTTGTTTTCAGTCGCTACTCAACTTCCTGGAAAGGATTTTCAGTGTGACAGAACAATTGGTGTGTTACAGATAACCTGATAATTCAGTCCTCTGATGACTTTCACCTGTGTCCAATACCCCACCAGCATAGCTGTTTTTCTGAGGTTAGCTAACCTCCTTCATTTTACTGACAGCATCTTTGCAAAATAAGTGCCAGCTGAAAATCCTTTCCTGTCAGATTTGTAAGATGGAAGCTGAGGACCCCAATGTTCTTCATGTAGTCTACAATGTGTACATACTGCCTAAGGTTTAAACTTATTTGCTGAATAGAAGGGAATCATTTTGTTTCAGCTGCAAAGTTACTGACAGCTGGAACAGTCTTTTTGCCTTTTCCAGTGCTGCATATCACATCCAAATTAACAATACAAGCACACTAGAAGAATGTTAATAGATAGATTGCAGGGTAGATGAAAAGCACCCCAAAGATTTAAAAAAAAAAAAAAAAGTATGTGTCCAATGTACATGTGCCCCAAGTAAAGGGATCAAAGCAAAGTGTCACAACTACAGCTGCAGTTGAATGACTGCAGAGTCATTCCTTGGTAGAGGATCCTCAAAGCATTTGTCAGATGCTTTGTCTTTTCCATATTCACATTTTCACTGAACTTCCAGGATGATACAGTCACTTTGTACTTGAATTCTCTTCTCCTCTAACAGTGCAGTCTGAGAGATAATAGGATTAGTTCCATGAAATGCAGAAAAAACAATAAACTTGTTGTATTGTTTTAGAAACCCCTTATTTGGGATTTCTATGAATAGGATGTTTGCTGAAGCACAGTGATATGCTGAGAAAATTATTCAAAAAGTCATTTATTTTTCACACACTTGTCTGTCTGCCCAGAAACCAATAATCTGTTTATTCAGTTAAATAAGATAGGACACCAAGACACAGAAATGAGTGCTGAGACCTGTCAATATATTCATGAATACAGATAGTATTTTCCATTGATTTAATTTTAGCTGAGGGCTCATACATCTTTCTGAAAGACTTTTTCCCCATGGTATTCATGGTGAGAACCATCAGGGCTGTAAACTCCAGGGATCATGCAGCTCTCTCATTTCATATGGATAACATCCATCGTGGGAAGAAGAGCTGTATTTTATTGGAATGACATAACTGAATTGAGTTCCTGTTAAATCATATCCATTGGCACATTCCCTACAAACCTTTGGCAGTCTGATTTCTGAGTGAAGTTTAGGAACATGTTTATATGAATGTACTCTCCACAGATGGAGTGGGTATTGCACACTGCACCTTTCTTCTTTACAAAGGATGGAGAGCTTTCTTCCCCTGGCTCAGGGCTGACTTTTCCCGTGTGCTCATAGTTCTGCATTTCAATTTTGTCTCTCTCTGCAGTTGTTATAAATGCAGAACTGAATCTGCTGAATGCTGTTATATGTCTTTTTCTGGTAAATCAAGACAACACATCACTGACTTCAGGGAAGTTATGCCATTAGAAAAGGAGTGTGATATCAGAATTGGCTGTCTCATTGCAAGCAAAGCTATGCTCCACATCAGACTAAGCTTTACCTATTTCACACTTTCAGGTTTCCTTCTGATGCACTATTTTTCTGGGGATAAAAGCCCAGTTATTTCGGCATTGCAAAGCCTTTTATCCCTCTGTCTCCACTGTAGCTAATACAATTGCTTGCTGCAAATGATTGATTTTCCCCTTTTTCCTTCATTAGTTTATCATTGGTTAGATGCTCAGAGAATACCACAAGACCATTCTGAACACCCATCTATCTGTATATTTTCAGAAGTCGTTTACACGAAGCATTATCCTCTTTTGTAACCTTTATTAAACCCTAAGTTTATGAAAGCTTTCGTGGAGTCCAAGCAGATGTGTATCATCTGACTGTCCTTATTTACAACCTCACTGACTCCTAACTTAGGTTTGAGGGCAATGGCTTCCTTCTATGAATGCTGTGTTGATTTTTCCTCTACTCTTTGTATTTTTTCACATTCCTACTGATGTTATTTTTAATACACTGTCTTATTCAGACACCAGAAGCAAGGTGTCTGCCCTGCACCACCCTAGCTCTCTCTCCACAGTTTTTGGACATCAGCATAACATTTGCACCATCTTTCCTTCTACTACCATTTTTTCAGAGCAAAGTCGTTACTTGGTACAAAACCCCGCACTGCCAGATTCATAGGAGGTGTTTTAAGAAACGGAACTACACTCGTAGATGGCTTTGCTTTCCAGAAAACCCAATTCTTCCCTTGCTCCTCTGACATCGGCTGGAGTTGAGCAACAAGGATCGAGTCAAACGCTCTGTTGATATGAAAAGCCACTAAAACAAATCTCGTGAATGAGAGCAAATCCCGAGAACGAGAGCAAATCTCAAATACTTAAGGGTAGTGATTTGCCTTTTAAGTTCCAAGGGGAAGCGCCCGCAGTTGTGCCAGGCAAGCGGCCCCAGGCCCGCGGTGACGCTCTGGGTTACTCCGCGCGCGAACCCCTCCATCAGTTTTGCGCCCCGTGTGTTGGGGACAGCGCACGGAACTAAAATCAGAGCTAAATTAAACTGAGTCAAGAGCAGAAACTCTGCCCAAATTCTGCCTCTTCCTCTCCCTGCTGCAGGAAGACGCTCCGAATCTGTCACTATCTGTCACTTGCTGGCTCCTCGCGCCTGTTGAGAATTGGCAGCAGAGGGGTTTTCTCGGCCTGCGGTCGGTGCTGTCGGTGCCTGCCATCCGCGGTGTCGGTGTCCAGCGGGGAAGCTGCGGCCCCTCCACGGCCCCGCACGGCCCGCACTGCCCTCACGGCTCCTCCACGGCCCCTCCACGGCCCCTCACGGCCCCGCCCGCCGCGCCGCCGGCTCAGCGCCGCCCTCTGGCGGCCGCGCCCCGCAGCGCCCGGGAGGGGGGCTCCGGAGCTCAGCCGCGGGAAGGGGCGGCGGGGGCGCGTCCCACCGGGCCCAATAAAGCACAGGAGAGTTGCTCACGCAAAACCGCCCTCAGAGCTTCTGCCAGGGTCCAGGGAGTCCCCCTGCCCCGCGAGAAGCCGCTGGAGCGCGCCGCGGGGATGCGCCGCGGGGCGCAAGGCTGAGATCCGCGCACGGAGTAACCCAGAGCATCACCGCGGGCCTGGGACATCTTGCCTGTCACAACTGCGGCCGCACCCCCTTGGAACTTAAAAAGCAAATCACTGCCCTTAAATATTTGAGATTTGCACTCTTTCTCAAGTGAGGGAAGATAATAGAAAATAAATCAGATACCAGATGTAGACAAAAACGATTTGTTTAGAATTATCATTACTGCCTGACTCTATATTGCATGATTTTCTTCTTGAAACATCCCTGAAGTACAATACAAAGATGGTAAATGGTAATATTACCTTGCTGTGTTTCTCCAGCACATTTTTTGGTGAGTTATGCCGGGAAGCTTTGGAACCATTTGTTTAGAAAAAAGCTTTAATAGCCATGTTGATGATGTATTTCAACATATTTTTCTTCTCTAAAATACATATTTGACACCGAGTTGTTTCATTTGTTCTAATCTCCCAGAGTACAATTCTTGTTATTAATAATAACAATATTTCCATTTTTGTGTTTTTCTCTTAGGTGGGGAATTGTACTTTCCCATGACAATTGAGATGGGAAAAAAGGGCATCTTACCTTATAAAAGGAAAAGAACAGCATGCATTCAGCTATAATTTATTACTCCAGCTGCTTGTCAGTGACAATACTGAAAGAAAAAAATGTTCCTACCCCAGGACCCCAAGGAGGATCCTGGGATGATGCAGGGAAGGAAGGGAGTGAAACCAGGTGTGAATCCATCAGCACTGCTCAGCCCAAGGAAGGGCTGGCACATCCTAAATGATACTCCTGTCAAGTCAGGAGTCAGGAATGAAGATTTACTCTTGTTAAATTGGCACCTATATTTCCTGTGAAGTGACACAGCTGAGATGCTGATGGACACAGGCTGATGCTTACAATTTTAGGTCTCAGCATAGACCTTCTGGCCTTTAGTATTGCTGCCTGGCCTTGCCAGAGTTAGTGTTTGAATAAACTCTCAGGCTGATTCTGCCCAGGTTTCACCAATCAAGTAAAGTCTGAGGTACCTCCTAATGGTAGCAGTGGAGTTCAGTGCTGTCTGGCAGTAGATCCTGAAAAAAAGGTGTTAGAAGGAAGGATTGGTAACTGAGGGTTACATTACCTGTTTTGCAGTGTGCATGCCACTCCATGCTCTGCTCTCAGCTGTCTTGCCAGGGAAATGCTTCCACATCCCTGCTAAGGGCCAGCAACTGCAGGGAAGTGCTGGCTCTGCTGATGGCCAAGAGCAGGAGAGCTTTCCAGGAGTGTTTGACAAAGTGCCATGCTATAAAGTGCCCAGTTTAAGGTGCCTTTCAGGAAGAATTAGCAAACTCAGGACAATCATGAGTTATGTGCACTTTTCTTGCCCTTCTAATGCTGCTGTTCCCAACCTTCTTACACCCAGATGCTTTAATTCCCCTTTTATCTTGGAAAACAGATGCATGGAAAAAGAGTATCTTCTTTTACAGCTCCAGCCCAAACTTTTAACCTGGCTTCAATCCTTCCACAGCACTGAAGTTTCATGCTCAAAAGTCTATAATTCTTTAAGATTCCTCTAGCCCAAACTGGGCTACTAGTTAGGTGAAGCTACTTCACCTAACTTGGGCATTGTAGTTACTTAGGATGATGTATTTGATTATACATTTAACCCAAAATCTTGGCTTCTCCTGCTTTTTTCATCTAGTTTATCTTTTTCTGCATGTTTTTTTCCATTCTGCAGGATCTTTGAAGGTTTCTTTTTGTCTCCCCTCAGCTGTTTGTGGGATAATCTTTCCTTTGTACCCTTCCTTGCTCCTCTGAGCTGTCCTTATCCACAAACTTATGTCTTTTCATGTCTTTCTTTTCAAATCTCAATGACTTTGCCTCCATCTATCAGGACGGGAATCTCATCCTGCAATATTTCCTTGGGAATTATTTGTTGCCAACATGAGCTCAGCATGGTTAAAAGAGATGCTAATATTTTCTCTGCACCAAGGTGGCAGCATTTTTTTTTTTGACTGCTTTTCATTTAGTCCTGCTTCCTACTTGTTGCTCTCCCTGCATCCCCAGGTATTTCTGTCTTGCAGGGTGTGGGTGTGGTGAGGTGTGTGTCTGTATAAAGTATGTGAAATAAAACTTTTCCTACCTCTTTCTTAGCTAAGATTTCTTGCCCATATCTAGCCTGTTACAGTATTTTTTGCTCTCAAAAAAAAAAACCATTGTTGCTTCTTGGAGGGTTGCCAAGATCCTTTTCCTTGCATTGGGCTCACATCAACACTCTGTGCATCTTTTCCAAATGTGCCCTCCTTGAAAGTGGCTCTCTCACACAGGCAGCTCTCTACATTCTCAAGTCCCTTTTCATCCCTCATTTACCAGGTACAGGCTGGTTCCTTGCTCCTGCTGGCTCACCATGCAACCTTTACTTTCTCACTTACTGCATTTTCACATGCTGTTATGGTTGTGTTATTCTTCAAGCCTAGCAGAAGATTCCTGTAAATATATATCTGCATGTGTCTCCTTCAAACACTTCCTTCTCCACGAGCACACATCCAGTGTGTTGGGCAGTTCAGACATCCCTTCCAGCTGTGTCAGCTTTTGATGACTGTGTGTCGTGATGAAATGCTGGGAATAAGTAAGGGATTTGTGAAGCTAAAAACACACTGAAAAAGTTGCCTAATTTAGAATGAACAAGCTACTTTCAAAGGCACAGTGGGAACACTTCACATTGTATGGCCTGTATCTTCATTTGCACTGCAGGCTGTTCGTCAGCAAGGCTGCAGGATGGAGGAAACCTGACAATGATTCATTTCCATTTTTACATATGCAAGAAACCAGTCCATCGTATCTACTCAGGGGACTTTTATGCTGTGAATTATATTCAGTTCCTTCCCAAGCACCTCTGATTTTAAGAGGGGGACCAGTCATGCAGGTATGAGTACAGATCTTTGCTCAAGAAAATATGAAGTTTATGTAATTTACTCTCTGTAAAGCCCTGATATAAATCTGATCCCTGGAATGAAATGGGTTAGAAAATCACCCTTTTGTGAACAGTTTCTGTTAACTTTGGTGACTGAAACGGAGCAGTGAACACAGAGCATGATTTGGGCACGTAGGAGTGACAGCAATAAAAATGAAGAATTTGCTTGAAGATATTATAGGCAGGCTGCCTTACACTGCTTTGCTCCCTCTGGGAGATGAAGTGTTTGCAGAAGGAGAATACTTGGTAAATCAGCGGATGTTGTGCTCCATAAGCTCAGCAGTGAGTAATCCCTGGTTCACTAGTTCCTACCCCAGTAATCCAGTTATCAGGAAACAGCAGAACCCTAGCACAGGGATTCTTTTCCTGACTCTTGACTGTGGATGCAAGTTTATCCATCTCCTCTGAGTTGGGAAGAGGCTTATACAAAGGAAAGTCACACAAGCAGCCATGACAGCCCTGGCAAAGAGCCATGCTCCAAGGAGATGATTCCCCATTTCCCCCACATTCCCTGCATGCTGGAGGTGCCTGGGGTTGGGGATGCTGCATGGGCTGCCCACCCTGGTGCAGCAGGTTGCTCCTGCTCTCCAAGGTGATGGCTGGGCCAGCCTCAGGGTCTGCTGGTGGCCTCACCAGCATTCTCTGGCTCCCATCACCAGATCATCTCCCATGGAAACTCGCAGGGCCTCAGAATCCCCTGTTGCATTAGATTTTCCAAGGTGGTCCATTTAGATTTGTGGAACACCTGATCAGTGTCTTTCAAAAGACCATGGCACACGGCTGTTAGGGCTCTGAAAATCTGCCTGGAGTTGTGGTTGTGGCAGCTGCAGCTCTCCAAGCACCTTCAAAAACCAGGTCCTCATGTACTTTTCTCAATGCAGATTGCATTTGTTTGAAACTCTGTCTCCACTTCTGGGTGGTGAGCACATTAGCAATGTCGGTGCCTAAATACCTTTCATGTAGGTTTAAGTGCTCTTGAAAATTTTGCCTGTCAAACTTCTACAAATCTCCTCCATTGTGCACAGTTAAGGAGTAAAAGAAGGTTGTCTCTTTGCAGCTGTCATTTGGAGGCTGGACAAAGGTTGAGAGATGAAAAAAGAAGCATCTACTGCAAGTATGTGTGGAATCTCTCATTGTCCAACCAAAAACCAGTATAATGCAGGACCAGACTCGTAAGCCCTGCATTATTCTATTTACAACTCTGCCAACATCTTGTTGAGTAGCTTTGTGCCAGTCACTTTTTTTTTTTTTTAAATGCATGCAGGTTACCCCAGTGGTGAAACAGGGTGAAACAGATGCTTACCTTCCTTTGGAGAGAGGCTTGGGATCTTGAAATGAACACAGAGGTGGTGTGCTCATACAAATGCCCAGACATTTTGCCAGCTCAGGGAAGATAAACGCTAGAGTGAAATTATTAAAAAGGTACACCATTTATTATAAACAAAACTTCTCAAATGCAATTTATGACAAGACAAAAAACATGTCTGGGAAACATCCCCAGCATTTTTAAGTTACTTCTGGGGAACATCTGCAGGCCAGGCAATGGTGAATAAAACCTGTGTCTTTCATCTTCCCTGAAACAGTCTATTTTCATTTGACATAAATAATGAAATTTTTTTATAATCTAAACTGTTTCAAGCATTATAGGATCTGGTTTTGTTTGGTTTAGAGTTTGGGGGTTTTTTCTTTTTTTTTTTTTTTTTTTTTTTTTTTTTTTTTTTTTTTCTTTTCAGTTTCTCATTCTCTGTGGTCAGAAGACTTTGTCCTAAAGCCGAAGCCTGGATTTGTCAAAAGCAAAAATGAGAAAGCTGTAAATTTAGATTTGATGTGCTTCCTGGAAAAGCTATCAGCCTTGCAAAGATAAAGGCAAAATGCATCCTCCCAGAGGTCATGAGAGCCCTTTCCTCCACTGATGGAGACATTTGGGACATGGTGATATGCCCCATCTCAAAAGAGTGATCAACATCGCTGTCTGCTGCCAGACCAGCAGGATTTCCAGCATTGCTTCTAATTTCTTCCTTTGCTCACCCCACATAGTTTGCCATGTAAAGGGAAGAGAGGTTTCAGTGTAGAAGGGTTCAAATTGTGAAGAGGGATGACTTTGTGGTTCTGTTAGAGGATTTTTGTCAAACTGACCACCTTGTTTCCGTCTGGAAAAATAAATGCTCATGATGAGAGCTAGAGATACTATAGCTCTGACTGGTGGGTTTACAAATTCCAGTGTCAACAAGTCATTTGAATGGGAAGGAAGACAAGAAGTCCCCACCTATTCAGGGTAGGTCACTGCCAACTACTGACCAGGCTACTGGGAACAGGGGTCCATCAGGATTACAGCAAGTGGCTGCTCCCACTTCCAGAAGTGTCCTCTCCCCTTTATCCCAGTGCTCAGAAGGCAAAATGTGGGGGGAGGCAGGGGGGAGTTGTGCATCCCTTTGTCATGCAGCTCTTATCACCAGGCTCCCAGATATGCTGGGGGATATTCTGGCAGAGGAGTCCCACCATGGTGTGTGGCAGGGCTGCTTCAGCAGCTCCACAGTTCTTCTCTGTGCCTTTGGTTCTGCTGTGCCAAATATGGCATTGCTTCCAAATGGCATCCACCCAACCTGGCAGCCTTGCCCAGAGCTGGCCCTGACCCGCACAAGTGCCCGTGTGCCCCGATCAGAATGTGCACAGTTGCTCTGCATCCTCTGCTTGTAACAGTGGTAACCTCCAGCCTATTCTTAAAAGCAGGCTTCTGTCTGAAAGGAATATCAGAAAATTTGGCTTCTCCTCTGCACGCTCAAGCTCTCAGCACAGCACTTTCATGGGTGTTTGGCTTGAAAAACATATTTAAGTAGCCCTACTTGAAGTTAAGGGTACACATAAGTCCTTTGTTGACTTAGAGTGAACAGCAGAAAAACAGCTGAAAACACTGACCCGGGTCACAAGAATGAGGCAGAAAAACAGCTATTGAAGCCTCCTGCTTCAAATCCCACCCTGGGACACCACTTTCAAACCCCTGGAGATTTTCCAGATTGTGTCCTGAAATGCTTCTTTTATGCAGAAACCAGTGATCACATTTTAATGCCTGCTTTGAATCACCTCCCCTCTCACTTCTAAGTAACTCTAGCAGCTGCTGAAACATTCTTTTCATTGCTTCCAAAAGTGAGCAGTTGCAAGAGAAAATGTAAAGTACAGCTTCATTTAATTCTGCAGGCTGGTTTCCAAATTAACTATGTATCGCCACAGTCCAGAAAGTCCTCATATATATTTGTAAATAGCCTGATATAAAGTGGTAAGGCATCAGTAATAGTCATATCTTAATTTCCTACTTCAGTTCTACAAAGGAGTTTTTCCAGACTGTTATAAGCCAAGCAAATTTCTTTCTGCTGCATCTCAACATGCATTATCTATGGATGCCAGTATGACAGGTGCCTCATAAATAGAAATTATTGCATATTTTCCCTCAGGATTGTTACCTCCAAATTAAAAAATTAACAAAAAAGTATGCAGAGTTCAGGCTTTCCCAGATAACTTCAGACTCACAGTGCTAATATTCATTTGCCTACCTTAACGACAATGTTGGGTTTTATCTTAATTGGCTCTATTAATTTCACTTGTCTAGAGAGGAGAGGGGAAGATGAATTTGGCTTTACATCATCATTCTCATTAGAACAATTGAATACCGGAGTGCAAGAAAAATAGGTGTGCTTTTAGTTAAGAAAGTGGGATGGCTTTTCTGAACACATTGTTTGCAGTATGATATTAATTGGTTAGATTTTGGTTGGTTGGTTGATTTATTTGGGGTAGGGCTGTTTGATTTTGGTGGGTTTGGGGGTTTTTGTGGGGTGGGGG